>JARVLU010001073.1:9903971-9917216 GCA_031762415.1 Simpsonichthys santanae | reverse complement strand
AACCTGAACCCCACACTCTCTGCTCTTTGAATTGAAAAAGCTCCTCGGATGAAGAGCGAAACGTCTTCTGTTACAAATAAAGTCCAGTTGTTTTTGTATTGAATGTTTTTTGGATAAGTTATGATCGTTTCCATGTTTGAGAGAACGTTTATGATGTTATAGTTCTGTACCTTTGGAGGTTGTTTATTGTTCCTTAATATTTGCTTCAATTTTTATCATAAGCTGCTTATGATTTTTTTAATTTGAATCATTGAATATATAAACATAAACAGTAGATTTGATTGTTGAAAAAAGTGTTTTTATGCTGCAAATAACATATTTGTATTAGATTTAAGGTTTCACATGCATCTGTCGTGCGAGCAGATAAAAAGCCTCTCCAAATCAAGCTCTTGGGTTCAATTTCAACCCCAGCCTGCCCCTGTCTACAGGTGTGCAGTGGAGAGCATCCTGTGCTCCAGCATCAATGTGGGCATGGATGCTGCACAGCTGGAGAAAGAAATGCTCTGCAGAGAGTGATGAAGGCTGCACAGTAGACTTGGTCAGCCTCTCCACCATCAGACATCTACACCTCCAGATGCAGGAAGAGAGCCACCTGCCTCATGCAGGACCACACTCAACCAGCGCACACTTTTTGTCCTGCTCCCCTAAGGCAAGAGGTTGCAGAGTATTAAGTGCAGAACCACAAAACTGAGGAAGAGATTCTACCCTGAAGCTATTGGACTCATAAATGCCTAACCAGGATAACCACTGTAATGTGACTTGTCTGTGCTGCTGATTATCCATGCTGCTGATTTCTTGCCTTTTTTAAGCTGCTGTTTTCATACTCATCTGCTCACAACAGACTCATGTTCAGTATTGTTTAGTGTATGTCTCAAGATCAATGTATTCTGTTTCTTTTTTGCACTTAATATTTTTTGCTACTTTTGGATGTAACTGGGACCTTTTGTACACAATTTTGTTCCACCCCATTTACCACATGTGGTGCCTATGACAATAATGAGTGTTGAAAAAACAAACAAACAAAAAAACCCTGAACTTTTATTGAATCGATGCAGTTCAAAGGAGCTATAAAAACATACTAAAAGTTATGAGATTTTTTCAGGTCATTGAATAGTGTGCTTCACCCATTTCTCCTAAACGTGACCTTCATCTATAATGGATTTCTTCTATACGATTGCTGAACAGATTCAACAATCCAGAAACAATCATTAATATCTAAACTGCAGGTTCAAACAACAAAACCTGATTTTTACATTTATAGCAAGCAAAACTGTATTTATTTTTTCCCACTTTAGCGATGAATACATCCCATCCATCAATCCATCATACTTACCTGCTTATTTACAGGTCGTGGGGGTCACTGATGCCCATATCAAGCAGTCACTGTCCGAGAGATGGGGGACACCCTGGACAAGTCACAAGTCCATCACAGGGCCAAACTTTCACGCTCTCACTCACACCTATGCACAATTTAAGAGTTACCAATCAGCCTAACATGCGTGTTTTTGGTCTGTGGGAAGAAACCGTAGGCTACTCTGAGAAAACCCACAAATGCATGGAGAGAACGTGCAAACTCCACCCAGAAAGGACCCCAGCTGGGATTTGATCCAGCAACTTTCTCGCTGAGAAACAATTGTGCATGCAGTATACATGGATTCACATTTACAGTATGCAATACATCTGCAAGTTTATAAATGTGGGAGGGAAGGAACCGAAGTGCACAGAGAACCCCTGCTTTATTTCCTTCTAGAAAAATACAGTTAAGTTTTAGTACATCTGAAGCACACAGAGAATATTTGTGAAAAGGTCGTGCTTCAATTAGGATTTCTTTTGAAATACTTGTTTTAATCATACTTCTCAGAAATCAGTTTCTTACATACAGTACTTGTGAAATATTAAGCTTTACCTTCAAGACAGATAGATATGGCTGCATAGATAGAAGAATGCATAGATAGATGGTCAGACTCATGAGTTATTCAGAGGAAAAAGAAATATGCTTGCAGGGATGGAGAGACTGATGTGCAGGCAGTCCTGATCACTCAACCAACAGGAGCTCACTTTACCGGTGTTGTGCTTTATGCACATTTGTGTTTATGAAATTGCAATCGATTGTTTCAATTACATGCACGACTGGACCATAACATTGTCACAACTGATGTGCTATTCCAAGACAACCATGATAAAATATATAATATAAATATATTTTTTTCTAGTTATGAGTGATGTAAAAGAAAGATGCTTATTGAATTTTTTTTTTCTTTCCCAAAACAAATCCTGTGTATTATGGACTTCATGTGTGTGTTCTTATAAGTCTTTTTATATGAAATGCAATCATTCATACACTTCTCGGTCTATAGTGTCCACTTCAACATATAGAAGGAACTACTTACAGATAATCTGCCAAATACCTGAAAGAGCACTCCTTTTCCTGAGCGGAAGTCGTTAACCTTGTATTCATGTCTGAGAATATAGTGCACACTGTAAAAAATAATCTCAAAGATCACAGTTTTGTCTATAACAACAAGGGTTGCTAACTACAAAGTACAATAGACTATCTCTCATGGGAAACTACTTTTAACAGTTTTTTTCTTTTACAAAAAAAAGAAAAGAAAATCAAGCTGAATCAAAGTCGCCAACTCTTAAGTGGAATTTAAAGTTGATGCTTACTTGGAGAACATTACTCACAATTAAACCTTTCACTGAAATACTGCTGAAGTTTTCCAAATGAATACAATGAGCTTTTTCTATACAGTAGTTTTGTTATCTATGCAAAACATATAGCAATTCTAACAATATGTAAATGACCAAAGCATCCAATGCTGTATAATTTTTTTCATCCAAAAGTTTGTGCTTTTATCTTGTTTAAAAAAAAAAAGAAAAAAACAAAAAATTAGGAAAAAATGGCTAAAGGTAAAACATTTTATTTTAAATACCACATTTATCTAAATAAACTAGACAAGCGTAACATAAAAGTCTAATCTGGTCAGTGAGTTACAATATTGTATAAAGTTGAGTATAGTTCAGATGGCAGGATGTGGCTGTTAAACAGGATCACTACTACTTCATGAAGACTTCTCTGATCCTCTAAAATGAATTGAGTGCTGTCTACTGCAGGTAAGATATTGACTAACAAAAATATCTGCCTGCAACACCAAGTCATAAAAAAACAATTTTTACTTTAAAAGTGTGTTGTAAGTAGTCATTTCAGTTTTTTATTTAGACCGGTTAATCCCATTGAGCTTCGAGGACTCCTTTACAAGAGACCTGATTCTTGCCATTTCCATGCTCTCTGCAGAACAGCTGAAACCATTTGAGTAAAAGACAGCCATCACTAAATTAAAAGTGCAAACGTAGCTTGAAGCAATAAACATGCGCTGTTGTATAAATGTGATAAAACCATTTCACCTGCAAAAGAACAAAAAGCTTTGCAGGCTATCAATGACAAAACAAGCCAAATTATACTTACACACATTGAATGATTCTATTTTGTGATGTATATTTTTGCTGTGTAACCTGCTGTTAATTAATGCTGCTGCACCTGTCTTTCATTACTGCTGCGCATGATTAATGGGTTCACAGACCATATCAGCACAGCTTATCAAAAGCGTGTTTCAAAATAGGATGGGAAATAATTACTCAGTGCTTGTAGAGTGTAATATGTAAAGGAAGGCTATGAAAGACAATGCTGATGTGTTAGGCTGTCATAAACTTTCAATTTGTGTGTTTTGATACAATATTTCTATTTTACTCCCAACACTTTCTACTATATTCATGCTTGACTGACATTCATTTAGAAAGCTGATTTATATTCTGATGTTAGGTTTGCTTTAGGTTGCTGAGTGTTTCTGCTTCACTTTTAGAACAAATCATTCATTTTAGTGGCACAGCTGTTAAGAAACAATTTGTGTTTCTGTGAATGGGCAAGCAAAGTGACATTTAAAACTAAAGTAACCCCCACTTTTCCCCCCAAACTCCAATCTGCTCTTATTGGTTGACTCCGCTGGCCTTAGCAGGAACTGCTCACTATTCTTCATTAGCCTTGCTGAAAGAATTTAATTGGATGCTAAATAAATATAGTGTATGCCCGAGTGCAAGAAAAGTCATTAACATTTCATAATGCCTTCCAGGAAATGGCAAACTTTAAAATACTATTAAGTATACCAACACAATTACTTTTTTTTTTTGGTCAATGTTAGACCAGTTGTAGATGTATGGGGAGTATAGAGTTGAGGGAAATATCACATAACAACACTCAAACATAGAATTTGATTTTGCAGGAACACTAATTTGCACAATTAAATAATAAATATCATCTATATTGTGTGGCTGCAGAAGTGACAAAATTATTTAAGAACTAAGAACCAAACCACTGAATACAGCAAAATGTATTCCTCTAAAAACTGTCATATCTGCCCTCAGTCCCATTTTAAATGCACATTTTTAAATAGTTTTTTTCCCTTTATTAGAAAACAATATAAATTTTCCCCAAACTCAGTAATAAACTATTTTTAAGTTGTTTGGTGAACTAAACTGGTAACTACACAAGGAAAGACACAAGACAAGACTAGAGAAGAGATTCTAAATATTAGGGCGGCTGTGGCTGAGTGGTTAGAGCAGTCATCTTATGCAAGAGTTGGGGGTTCGATTCCACCAGCAGTCCCATATTGAAGTGTCCCTGGGCAAGACACTGAACCCCTCATTGCCTCCGATGTGTGTCCCATCGGTGCATGAATGTGATAAAACTCTGGTTATTCTTTGTATAGAAATAGTAGAGTGCTGTATGAACATAATATGTCCATGATAAGATATAAAAGTGCTGTATAAGTACAGTCCATTTACCATTCATCTTATGATGTCACTGACCGTTTAACCAAATAATTATCATACTAGTCCAAAACAGCATTAAATTGCATATACTGTACATAGAGTTTGTGCCTTTTTGGTATTGTGGTTCTAAGGGCAAATGTAAAGCAGTGATAACTACGTGCAACAAAGATTAGAATTATAAATCATGCCCATCATTAGTAAAAATCTTTGTTTTAATTAAAAGCACTGTTTGCATTTGGATGAGAATTGGAAAAAAGGAAGTGTGAACAGCTTTTCAGGCTTATTGTGTCATTATTATTATTATTATTATTATTATTATTATTATTATTATTATTATTATTATTATTATTATTATTATTGCTATTTATTTAGTTATACTGTATATTTATTTATATATTCATACATTTATTTTGTGTGTTTTATGTGTTCTTGATACTTGTTTTTTAATCATTTTGATGAAAAAACATGCTTATCATTGTTGGGTCTTTAAATTCAGGGGCCATTAACACAGGGCTACAATTATTGTCAATAAATGAACTTAAGTCCGCTAAAGAGCCCTCCAGGGCCTCCTTAAGGTGCAGCGTATTGTGATGTGTTACTTGCCGAATTATACATATTTGTAGAGGCATGAGGACTGACAAAATCTCCCAAATTAAATTCACCTCAAGAGAATAATTTCAAGCAAGAACAAAAATAAATAAATAAATAAATAAATAAATAAATAAATAAATAAATAAATAAATAAATAAAAAGGCCAACCTGTTTGTTTTTCCACACTTTTCTCACAAAGTAAAACTGTCCTATTTGACCTGAGGTATTTCAATTTACTGAAGCAGCCCAAAGGTGTTGATTAAAATTTAATTTACAGCACACAAATCCCCTGTTTCTAATCCCCAAAAGTCCAGAATGTTGTATTGTCATCAACCACTTACTGGCTGGTAACTATAAATCCTTTCACCTCTCACGTTGCAGACCATGGGTAATTTGCGGCTATCTGCTCAGAAGCTTTCCCATGGGAAGAGCCAAGCATCACAATGGAAGCAGGCTCAGTTGTACCTGACAATATATTATGAAGCTACATGGTTTCACTTGGCAGTGGAAGGAAGAGCCTTCTATTGGTCTGTCATTTCTGGTAGAGTTGACATTGTGGGTAATTAGACCTTTGCAACCTCCCAGTTCTAAAAGTTCTAAAAAAAAAAAAAAAAAAGCATCTAAAAGTTACATGTTTGAGATGACGCTCCAGTCTTCAAAGTTGCTAACCTGGTGTTGCTCATTCTACTCAAATATGTCATTTTGCTTTATTTTTTATTATTTTACATTGAAGCTGAAGTTCTTTTAACCACAGGTTACTTTTAAAGTGCAACAAAGTAAGAAATAGTTTAAAATATTTTGCTGAATAAATCACAAGCATTTAAGTAGACAGTTCATAGGGGACATGCTGCATAATTTTAGTGTTAGTCTGTAAAAAAAAAACTAGAGTTTATGTATTTTCATAGATTAGTCAATGCAAAAGAAAAAGGTAATGCTCTTTAATGGGCTATTCAAACTGCATAGCAAGTTAGGTAAAATTTAGGTTCCTGTCAGGTCACACTCTTATTGACTATGCAGTGAAGGAGCACTCGGCTTCACAGTTTTCTGTAGGACTTTAAAAGTAGCTCGCCATTGTAAATGGTAAATGGACTGCACTGATATGGCACCTTGTAACCTTGTTTTAGGCTCTACAGAGTGCGTTTAAAGTGCATTGCTCATCAACCCATTCACACACAGAGTGCTTCTTTTTATGTACAGTGTATTTTATACATACAATATGTTCATTTTTATGCAATCGCCTCCCAATCAGCATATTAGGAGCAATGTGAGATTGTGTTTATGTAGGCTTCAATATGTGGAGGGGCTGGAAACTAGCAACCTTCCAGTAGGATGAAAAATATTCTTCTTTCAACAAACACATTTAGACCATGTGTTGTTGTCATCATTGTTAGTGGTGATTATCAGGTCTGGACATTATGCCTAAAATCTCAAATATTTTCTGAATAAATCTGGATCTCAGAATAGAATAAAAAGAATGCAGGTCTGCTTAAATCTGACATTTCACCCTTAAAATAAAATGACAATTTAAAATGTTTGTCTGCAAACAGAAGCAGAATATTTTGTGTGTTTTAGTGTTTCATATGGACAGCTCCTGCTTTGATACACCAACACTCTTTATGGTTTGTGCTTGGGACATGAGTAATTTATGCACCATAATTGCGACTCTACGTGCACCTCAGTGTAGATGATTTAATGTACTGGAGAAGCCTTTTGAAAATGCCTAACCCATCACTGTATCATCAAAATGATCTCTTTTCATTTTTGATGAGTCTAATGTTTGCTGAAATCAAGCACAGCTTGATCACGTGCAGCATCACATGAAGCTGGGCCTCTGTACACATCAGTGCATGTAGAGTCCATGGTGCAAATGATGGAGGGGGGAAAAACACATTATACTTATGGTATATAAAAATGTTGATGAAGCACAGCTTGATTCTGGGTGGTGCCTATAATGATACGTGCATGCCAGAAAGTGCATTTGGTGTTGAACTCATGCAGAGAAACATGCGTAACGGTGCCATTTCACACCCATCCTTTGATTCTTTTTCAGCAACTGGATATTAAAAGATTGCAATGTCACACATGTACACTTAGTTCCATAAATGTACCACAAACAAAAACATGACAAACTGATTAAAACTTTCCTTTTTAGAGTTTCTGATTTCCACACAAACAAATCTCAACGGACTCAATGATCCGCAAGATAAAGTCTGAGTAGGACTGACTCCTGTAATTCAATATATGCAAATATCAGGCTGCCAAGGTTCACGTGTAGCGATTATCCATGTACAAGATCTTTGATTAAGCCAACACAGTGCAGTGTGCATTGATTAAAAGAGCACATTTCCAGATGACCTGTACCTCTAATTATAGTTCTTTTCTTTAACCCACTCAGTGATTACTGCTAGGTGTGGTGAGCACTGAGTACCTAAAGTGTAGAGTCATAATCAGTATATAAATGGCTATTTTTGAGCAAGAGCAATTTTTGGAATCATTGACTTTTGCTAAATGAAATAAAAAAAAAATCTGTTAATTTAACTCTGTCAGAGCAGCAATCTTAAACACTTCCATGGTTTTACCTTCATGCATCCCAAATGACCTTTTAACCCTGAAAAATCAGACATGGAGCACTTAAAAGTCTTGAGTGGAAAAGTACACTTTTTAAAAGCTAGATTTATTTACTATCCACTTTTATTTCATTTCAGATTAAATATTGAACCAATTAAGCCCTTCTTGTAATCATTTTTAATTGACGACAATCTGGCGTCCATACAAACATTTTCGTATGTGGGCCAAAACTATCCAGATGAAAGGACTGGTGGGCCACAAAAATGTGAATTTAACTCAACGTGAACAATATTTTTGAGAAAGGACAACATTTTTGAGAAAGGACATTTTACTAATTTTGGTGGAGAAAAAGTTTTAAATTGTTGTAGATCCAAAACATTAATAGTCTCAAACACTAAGCTTATACTGTATTTTTATAACGAAAAAGGGTTTAATTTGATTTGTTGAGTCTGTTTGTTTTCTTGTTTTTGAAAGTTCATTTTAGTCTGTTCTCAGAAACAAAAGCATAATGAATAAGTGTCCTTTTTTTAAAGGGATCAGTCTTTTTTTTTTTTTTTTTTCATTCAGCCTTAATTTAAACCGGTTAGTCCCATTGAGCCACGAGGACTCAATTACAGAAGAGACCTGTGTTATCGTTTTCCTAACAACGTGAAACCACAGACAGCCCAAAAGGCTGCTCGAAGTTCTGAAAAACTGTGCAGCTGTCAGTCGCTACAACAAATTCATAGAAGGTTTGATGAAAGTTGATCAGCTCGTATGTAAATGGTACCTCCATTATATTCATTTAAAAATGTCCAGTTTCCCTCTTGATTATTATCAACTGCATTATTTAGACACGTTTTATGAATCGTTACCGGAGTCTTCTTTCCGGTAGAAATCAGTAAAGGTTTTTGGTGCTTTAAACCATGAAGTGAACATAAAAAGATTATAGCCAAAGGTTTGTATTTTGCTTGATATTGCTCATTTTGAGAAGATTGATTTTCATCTGTTTTGCTGTTGAACTTCAACGCCCACGCTTTACCGTGTAAGCCGCCCTTTTTTTTTGTGTGCGGATAAATTCAAATTTCTTCTGATGGTGTACATTTATGTTTGTGATCTTGACGGGTTGGTCGACACTTTGCCAGATTCCCTTTTGGGAAGTGTGACAAGAGGGACTTTCCTAACTTGACATGACAATCCTAGTTTCCTTTTCCAAATGGTCTGCTCCAATAACAATGAACAGCACACGCACATGTTTTCGTCTCTTCAGGGAGAGCTGTTTCACGAATAGGCCACACAAGACGTCAATGATCCACTGCTCCCAGAAAATGTGCTGCAGCAGGTTCATTCATTCATATCGTCAGTAATCTGGGAAATCCCCTCGCTGCTGCTGCTTTTCAGCTTTCTTTACCATTTCTCACTATGAATTAGTTTTTAATACCTTATGGTAGCTAACACTGAGGGTTATACTTTACACACGTCAACAAATCCCATGGTGTTAGTGTATCTTATAAGATTATTGAACGTTTTAAAGATTTAAAGAATGTAGTTATTGTACGACACCGGAGTGAGAGAGTAATAATTCACGACTTAAGTGGAGTCATAAATGCCAGAAAGCAAGTACACTTTGTAACATAATTAAAAGTTGTCCAGGAGTAAAGATTGCTCCGGGGTGCAATTACTCATAAATGCCAATGTGATAACATGAAAGTGAGAGGATCAGTGTATTATGCACAGATTCAAACACGTTTAAAACTGGAGAGACGTTTTCATTCTCGGGTCCAAATCTAAGGTTGATAGTCAGCTTTTTATTTTTTTATTATTTTTTTATATATGCAAATGAAAGAGAAGGGATACGCAAAGGTCACTATTTATTTGGACAGTTTATTTTTTAATTTATCTGTATTACTGTGCACATCAAATGCAGCAACGATCATTTTTCATCCAAACATTAAAAAAAATATCCATTTGTTTGAAAAGGTTTGGCCAGTACTGGTATGTGGCTGTCAAACTGTCAGATGTGTTGTTAATGCTAATTTTCTAAATACCGATTTTCATTTTCTGCAGATTTTCCAAATGCACAATTATACTGACTGATACAAATGAAACTAAAGCAAATCTACATTCTTTACCATTTATAACATACTTTTGAAGCTGCTAAGCTTGGCACAGTTGCACGCTGCATATGATTATATTTTCATTGTTTGTGTTTTTCAGGGTCATTGAGGTTAATTGAGTATTACTTCAATATTCTGGCTGGAAGTCGCACATGCTGTTTTTACAGCGTATTCATTTTAATTAATAATACATTTTAAAAAAAGTTGGAAGCCAGCCTTGCCGGGCCTAATGATGGGCAAATGTTGTGTAAACAACAACAAAGACTTGCCCTGTTTAGCTGCCTGTGCAGTATTTGCAGACATACAGTAGCGCTTAATCGTTGTGTAGCTGTCACCACTGCTTGTTTTCCAGCAGTGACAGGTAGGCTACTTGACTGAACTGAGTAAAGAGGCAGATAACCTCGCAAACAAAGTCTTATGGCTGTGGAAGATTTTGGAAAGCTTGCCTTGATGCATGTCTTCCCACTCTGCGTGCATCTGATGTACCTATATGAAAACAGTCAACATGCTCTCTATAGGTGCTTCAGTGATTACTGGCCATTATTTTAGACTAATCAACCTCTAATTATCCATATGAATGTAAATAACTTTTTAGAACAGTCAGCAGCTAAACACAAATTCCCCCTCAAAATTACTTTGTACAAAACTTGCGATCATGACAAAGGAGGCATCCTTTTTTTTTTATATAATGTGGTAGAAATATTAACATCACTACCACACATCAGTTGTCACAATCTGAAAGGAAAAAGTTGTTTTATACAAGTAAAAATGTGTAACTGAATAGTCAATTTTTCACCTTCCTGCTGCTCTTGGGTAAAAAAATACTCATGACACCACTTTAAAATCAATTTAATTTATTTAAATGGCACCAAGTCACAACAGAAGTCGTCTCAGGACACTGAACAGAAACATTCAAATACCTGTACATAAAAAGCAAGTTAATAATAACATTATTTACCTGAGGAGCAGACTGCTTTGAGTTTATCTTCATTGCAGATTCATCTTGAACAAGAATGAAGGTAACAGTGGAAAGGAAAAACTCCCTCATGAGTAAGAAACCTTTAGTAGAACCAGGCTCAGGACAAGCAGTATCAGCTTTGACCGGCTGTGTTTGAGATGAACAGGAAGGAGGAACAGATACGCAATGGCAGGTCGAGAATCACATGTTAAGATGTAAACATTTTCAAATGTAAACAATTAGTTTGTAATATTTAATTTTAAGAAATGAGGTAAATGTGTCCTCTAGTAGTCAAAGCTTAAGAAAGCATAACAAGCCAACCCTAATTACTGTATAGGATTTATCAAAAAGGAAAACCTTAAGTCCAGTCTTAAAACTGGACAATGTGTCAGCCTCACGGACAGAAACTGGATGTTGGTTCCACAAGAGAGGAGCCTGATAACTGAAAGAACTTCCTCCCATTCTGCTTTTGGAAACTCTAGGAACCACAAGTAAGCCTGTAGTGTGAGAGCAAAGTGCTCTATTAGAAAAATATGGGACAGTAAGATGTATAATAGATGATGGAGCTAGGTTGTTGAGGGCTTTGTAGATTAGAAGTAAGATTTTGAATTCAATTTTGACATAGACAGCTCGCTAAAACTCAAGAAATATGATCTCTACTAACTCCCATTAAGACTCTGGTAGCAGCATTTTGGATTAATTGAAGACTTTTAAAAGAAAATTTTAGACACCCAGATAACAAACCATTGCAATAGTCCAGTCTAGATGTGACAAATGCATGAACCAGTTTCTGCATAACTTTTAGATAAGATGTTTCTAATTTTAGTGATGTTATGCAGGTCAAAATCAAGGACTCAAGTTATTTTGACCAAGAGGCAGCAGGACTGTCAAACAACTCTAAAAAAAGTTAAGTCTGGTCCTCTGGACATTAAAAAAACAAAACAAACAACAACAACAATTAGAAATGTTTTGTCCTTCATATGAAATACTTTGAGGTGCACCTCAGACAATTTTTATTTATTTATTATTAACCTTTATTTAACCAGGCAAATCCCACTGACATCACAGATCTCTTTTGCAAGGGAGGCCTGAAGGCAGACTAACATGCATGTTTTTGGTCTGTGGGAGGAAATTGCAGTACCCAGAGAAAACCCACGCAAGCACGAGAAGAACTTGCAAACTCCACACAGAAAGACCCCAGTGCCAACCAAGGATTGAACCCAGAACCTTCTTGCTGTGAGGCAACAGTGCTAACCACTGATCCGTTGTGCTGCCAATTATTTTTATTGTTTGGAGAAGCTGAGGATCAAATGCATATACTGTGTGTGTGCATGCGTGCATGCGTGCATGCGTGCATGCGTGTGTATGTGTGCATGTGCATTACTTAAATATAACCAGTCTACTGTAATACAAGTCTCTTTTCAAATACTAAGAGTTGGTGTTGTTATCAGAAAGCAGTAAAAGCTGCTAAAGCTAAATACTTTTCTGATATCATTGCATCAAACTCACAATCCACGGGTTCTTTTCTCCACCCTAAACTCTGTTCTCCACCTCACTGAACCATCACCTCTGGAAGCCTCAAGTGGGCTGTGCGAGAACTTCCTATTTCTTTTTAGAATGACTTGCTACCACCAGGGCTCTCATTTCTCCTCCAACTCATGATCCATCCATCCCACCTCAATCTGTTGCTGTATTTGACCATTTGAACCAATCTCTCTGTCTTCTCTTGAGCAGGTCATGTGCAGCTTGAAACCATCTTGTTCCCCCTTTGATGTGGTCCCCCCTTGGCTACTAAAGGAGGTTTTTCCTACTCTAGCTCCTTCCATTCTTGCTATTGTGAATAACAGTTTATCCACTGGTGCATTACCAAAAACCTTTAAACATGCTGCTGTTCAACCTCTCCTGAAAAAAAACAAACAAACCTTGACCCCTCAGTCGTATCCAACTTCAGGCCTGTCTCCAGACTTTCATTTGAAGTGCTTCCTGGAGGAGCATGCTATCTTTGAGTTATTCCAATCTGGCTTCAAACCTCTCCACAGCATTGAAACTGCCCTACTGAAGACAAGAAAGTTCATGCTTATTAATCCAGGAATCAAATCTGATAATTCTCAATCAGGTCATCTGGACAGCCTGCCTGGGAGGAGTCGACGAGGGACAGGATGGCCTCCAGAAACCATCTTGGCTCCAGCAAACTGGTTGGTCCAC
>JARVLU010001073.1:9884260-9896389 GCA_031762415.1 Simpsonichthys santanae | reverse complement strand
AGTCGCTTCGCTGTATAAGTCGCAGGACATGAAAATCAGTAAAAAAAACTGCGACTTATACACCGGAAAATACGGTAATTGCATTTTTCCCCTCAAAGACACTTGTTGCCACTGTTTCCAGTACTGATTTTAAATGTTGCACTAACCTTGAATGTGGGAGACACCAGCACAGATCTGGTCTAACAATCCTTCTGGCTCTACTCCTTTTGCACCAGCACTGCCAAAATGTATTCTTATTCTCTGCAACAGCAGGGATTTAAAAATACTTTTCTCCAAAACAAAAAAGTAACAAAACATAACAAAAAAGGAGACTAAGAATATTTAAAGCCAGTTGCTCCAAACTGAAGGAAACAGGAAAAACTCATAATAATACAGTAGTTTGCTTTGACTTTTTTTAAATTATTATTTTATACAAGACTGAGTCACTAAATGTTTTGTTTCACTTTACTCACTGGGGAACTCTCTCCCTTTTTTCTTTTTTTTTCCTGACACTTCAGTTTCCAGCTCGTGCAGGTGATGGAGAGCACAGACCACCATCTCTCTATAGAGGGCACCCACAGACCCCAAATGTCTTGTTTGCTCAGGTTGTGTACATTCTGTATTTGAAAGAGCAGCAAGTCAATGAATCTCCATAATGCGAGAGCCAGGCCACATAACTCACGTTGATAGTCCTTACATTGTGCCAAGAGGCGATAAATCTGCTCTGCGAGACATGAATATGCAGTGGCAGTCAGGCTGGCTTGTTCTTGCTTGCGTGCCCCCTGATGAACAGTTTATTCCTCTCTTCCATTCAAAACAGCAAAATTAAACCAATGAGCCGCAGCACTATCTCATCAGTAGTGTTGTATTAGGCACACAAAATATGTGGCTGTGCATTTTTCAAAATATTTCTTATAAATGTAAATTTAATGTGGAAAAATAGCAATTTGTGGTGCAGAATGTATCAAGACATGCATTTTGTTACATTTATGCAAGAAAATTATCTGTCTCTTAGTTTGAAAGACTTGTTTCAGTGAGTCAAATGTTAATCTTTGTTGCTCAGCTTTTCACTTTAAGTTTAATTTGTGTTATTTTTCATATTTGCTGGAAGTTGCAGGTGTTTCAGGTGAAATGCATTCATGTCTCTGACATTTTGATTTGCTTCACTCCACCTCTGCTCCAGCAGTGAGCATGCCTTCTGTGTAAGCTGCAGCTTTTTTTTTTTTTTTTTTTTTTGATGGCTCTTTGTAGGAGAATGAAAAATGAAGATCCAGTTATGCACTAAGCAGTTACCAGGGATTAATGTTCTCATTGACACAGACAGAATGTTTCACGTAACCTCTGATAAGAAGTGTGTCTTTTGTTGGTGGCTGAACCCTCAGATGACACTATTCATGCTAATAATTTATCTCATTCAGATCTGGGTGGGGGATCTCTTTTTATTTCTTCTTTTGCTGAAGACACTGAATTATGGTGGAACTTGTGCTTCGGTGCAATAAAGGAAAATAAATATAATATTCCCGTCAGCATTAAAATAATACAACTATTAAATCGTGTGTATTTATATATATTTTTTACTCATTTGAAATCACAATACAAGCTCATTTTAGCCAAACAAACCATCTGGATCCCTCTCACCTTCACCGCACACTTGGACATAGTTGACAACTATGCGTAACGACGCGTGCCTCTAGTGGCACCGTAGAAGGAGGGTCGTCAGACGCACGCAGATGCACGGCTTTCTGCTCTACCTTCCCATCCAGCACAAACTGACTGATTTGTAAAATGAAAACTGTGTAACGAGGATCTTTTTTTTTTTAAACGGATGGACGTTCTTCTGTGACATCCCCCTGCTGTAACGGTGCGCAACTGGAGCGGAGCGGCTTTTTCCTCCACCGCGTTCGGAGCCGTTATCAGAACTGGAACGAAGGACTAGAGTGATTAAACTGCAAGAAGCATTGCTAAGTCACCGAAGTGTGTTGAAATTCCTCAGCATTCTCTCTTTTTTCCTCCTCCTTTCTTTCGGAGGACAGAATCAGTGGAGGAGAACTAAACTTCCGCAGGCGCAGTTATCCTCTTCCACAGCGGCGCAGGAGTTCGGCTCGGCTGATGCTGCGTGCCAGACTTGCCTCACTTCCCTGTAGACAGAGCGCATCGTCTGTGAGAGGGTGCAGGAAAAAAAGACTCCTGCATGGTAATTACGTGCAGGTGTTTTCGCTGATCCTCTTGTGAGGGACCGGGGGGGAGCTCATCCTCACCATTCAAAGACCGAGAAAGAGGAGAAAAGAAGAAGAAGAAGAAAAAAAAAATAAAACAGAAACCCAGGGAGAATGTTGCACCAAGAACAATGAGCGCAGAGTTGTCGCATTTCCACACATGAATTCAGTTTTGATGCGCAATTCTGACTCGTCTGTGGAATTTTAAAAGAAATAAAAGTGGATCCCGCGACTTTGCAACCATGCGAAACACTTGGCTGTCTCCCCGGAGTGCGATTTGGGAATATTGGACCTCGCTGATGGCTTGTCTCTTTTGGATTCAGTACTCTTGCGGGATGCCTCATGTTATACGAATAGGTAAGTTGTCCACACCTTTACGCACACGCATTGTTTCGATTGTAACCTTGAAAGTTGCACCGCGCGCAGCGCATTTCCTCCTCTGGGCTCTCCACCGCGGCTGCAGTTAGTTTTTGGAGCAAAACATAAACCGACTCCCTTCATTTACCGCGCGCGCTTCGGGGACGCATGTGAATTTCCGTCTTACTTAAACGAGACGCAGCCTGTGAGCAACAGGGGAAAAAAAAAGTGCCTTACAGGTGCGTGATTGCTCGGGAAATCGTCAGTGGCTTTTTGAACTCAGGTGTACCGTGCGTGGAAACACTGTGGGTTAGTGTGACCTCTACGCACTCTGCCTTGTGTGTTCCATTTTCTGCGGCCAGTGTTGAGTCACCTGCTAAATTCAGCAGCACTGCCTTCTGTTTTAGAGGACAATCTCTTACAAAGCACAGCCCAAAATATGAAAGTTCCCAAACCACTAATTCAAAGCTACTGTCAGAAATGTGCCAAAATGATAAAAACTTGTCATTTGTAGCAAAATCTTAGTTTCTGTTGATAAATGTTGCCAAAGAAAGGAGGAAGCTTAAGTTTAGTGCTGCATGGCTTTGTCTGTTTTTCTAATCAGTCACTGATGGACAATGTGAGAATTGTCTCTCTGAGTGCATGTGATGAAACATCCTGCACAGTGATGAGACATGAACAGAATGGAGATCAATACATTTTGATTTTGTCACAAGGAAAATAGTTTTTGACATTTGGCAGTCTGCCATTAAGGACAATTACTCAAAATGGCATTGGCACACACTAAAATACCACCACAGCCAGAGTACAGGCACGACATGGAGGCATCCCTGGCACTGGGGCTTTTTGTCTTCCACATATGGGTGAAAGTGGATGAATGGTTGAAAATTGCATATTCAATATCATGCATTGTCAGAGCTGTAAATTCCCCTTTTAAAGTAGCCGTCTCTCCACTTGTCACATCAGATTAACAACAGACGAATGTTATAAATCATAAATTTTGACAAGCCGCTTGGGTGTCCCCTGAAAAGCTTTCATCATTATTTTTATTTAAAGTGTTTTATTCAAGCAAATCTATCCTGCACACTAACAATCATTAAACTTTTGCTTTTTATCTGTAGAATTTAAATTGTACAAAACACAAAGTATGAGGTGTAATGTTTGTGCTTCACATGCATTGAGGCCCTAAGCCTCACTGCTGCCTCAGTAAAGCTAATTTAATATGTTTTTGTTTATGAATTCTCCTGCTGCTTTAAGACAAATTGAAAGCTTTCTTATTATTGATCTAAAGTAAAGTTTATAGTCAAAAGGTCAGCATTTCTTCTGTCTGTTTCATGTGACAGCTGCTCAAATAAAGATCTGAAATAGATTTGACAGGCTTAGTATATAAAAAAAAGTCAAAGTGTGGAGGCAAACTTGCCCTGAAACGTGCTACTGTCACACAGTTGCTTTTTATAGAATCTATCATTGCTCATGTTGCAAGAGCAGTTTTTGAATGTGCGTTTGTAGCGGGCGGTTGTGTGTGTGTGTGTTTCCTACTATGACTACATTTTGAGAAGCTGAGAGGTGAAACGTGCAAGAAGAGGTTGTTGGATTCACTGTAACAACGAAAAGGCATGCATCTTTAGTGTTTGTGTTCAATGTCTGTGCCTATAGTGAAAATACTTGAGAAGAAATAGCGTTCACATAATTTAATTGTATCCAATTGGTTTTGGGGTGTAAAATATGCAAATTGTATGTAGTATCATAATGGTGTTAGCATTTTCTGCTAATCTACTGATTCAGACCATTAAATGCACTTATGTGTTTGAGAGCTTCTCAGGTGTATGACTTTCTTGCAAGACACTGCTTTACGTGGAAGTCTGCAGGTGCACGTTTTCACAGCTGCCTTGCTAAAGCCAGCGGTGTGGTCTTTTATAGTGAGTGCAAGGTGGCTAATGTCACTGCTCAGCCCTGGTTCCCAACACAAGTGAAGCAGTGAAAGTCAGTGAGGTGGGCGGTGGTATGTGAGCGCCATGCTCTGTGTCTGCGCTGTGTCTTTTCTCGGTTAGGTGGCCTGCAGTTCTCCAAGTACACCATCTGGGTAATGGTGGGCATCCAAGGTAGAGTTGTTGCCATTGATTTTAGTGCTTTTCCAGTGCATTGCTCTAAGTTGAGGACAGATGGTCGCTCCATCTCATTCAGCAGCTTCTATCTGTTGGAGGGAATAAAAGACCACATCCACTGGATTCGTCTGCTGGCGTGCTGTGTTTCTCTCCATCCCTCCTCAGCTTGTCGTTGATATTTATTTTTTTTTTCCCGTTTTCACAAGCTTTGCAACCTCTTTTCAGTTTAACAAGCAAAGTTTCTTACAACAAAGGTAAAAATCAAACAGGCGAATGAGAGTTTTCTCTTCAAACATTAAATAATTTGAAGATCTGACTAAATGAAAAGACATTTTTACAGCAGACTGTTCATTTTTTTGTATTTATTTATTTATTTAATAACGTCATTGAAAGTTGATCGTTTGTGTTCTTTTGCTCTCGGATGACTTAATTTAGAAATATGCTCATTTAAAAATGTATTCATAACATGCTTAAATGACAATCTGAGCAATATGTGCAGCGTCTCATCTGCAATTTGATTAAACTAATTTATCATTTGTTGTCTTTCTCTCCATGAGGTTAGTCACTCCCTGACAGGGTTTCATTGAATAATCAATTACTTTATCTATCTTATACTTTAAGCACTTAATAATCAGTGTCATCTAATCAATCTCCCTCATGCTTTTATGTTTATTTTATTTCCTCAGCTGCTCACTTTGCCTCTGCAACACTTGGTCACATGCATTTTTCAGTTAGCCATTTCCTGAAAATGCTCAGCAAGTGCAAGACTCCGGCTTTCATTATTGTCTGTGAAACAGCCTCAAAGTTTCAGTGCGAGCTGACAAATGTGCACCACTTGAAGCTGTGTGCAGCATGACCGCTCATAAGCTTCAGCAGGAAAAATTGGATTTGTGGTCTCCACTTTTAGTTGGAGTCTTCAAACACAGAGCCATTTCAGTGGCTTGTTGTTATCCCTGCGCAGCAGCAGAGAGAAGCTGAGACGCTTTTTGTGATTTATTTTTATTTTTTTATTTTTTTGTAACTGCAAGGAGTGTACTCTCAACTTGCATGCTAGCAAGAATCACCCAAAAGGAGGGGGTGTAGCTGGGTCAGAGGAGTGGGATAAGGGGTGTGTTGATGGAAAAAGAACAATGATGACGATGCATCAAAAGTTGTATCAAATTAAGATGGCCATCAGTTGCAGAGAGGAAATAAATATTTCATTTTCATCAAAATGTAATCTCTCCCCTGACAGAGATCTAGCGGGAGGAAGGAGAAGCCTGCTGGCAGAGGCTTGGGGCCGGGGAGTTGTTGTGGTGAATATGAACAAAGGCTGGTAGAGGTCACAGAAGAAATGGATCCAGAGAGAAGCTCCTTTTGATGTGTAATTCCATTATCTGTTAGTGAAAGCAGAGATTGAAAAGGGAGGAATGCAACGGTTGTTTTATCTGCTTTAATACACTCCCCCTTCATCCACATGCAGAAACACAGACGGATAAACAAACTGCGCAGGAAATAGCGTAGGCCCATTTTCTGTCTCTTCCACTATCGAGCATCTGTATCTCCACTTACACACACACGCACACAGTACATAAACCCATGCTCCATCCACAACGATTTCTAAAACATATGTCTGGTCTCAGTGGACCCCTTGTACACAATCCAATTGCTTTCTCTCTGTCAGCATACTCGGGCTCATCATTAGCTTCAATCTTGCTGATGAGAAACGGCAGATGTTCGTTCTGTTGAGCGGAGGACACATCTCTGACTGCGCTGTCTTCTCTAGTCATCCGTGATTTTGTTAAGACAGACTTGAAGAGAATATTCGGCTCTGCAAAAGAAAACGACGTGCTGTCCGCCTCTCGTCATCTTTATTTTATGCTAACTCCGTAGGAATGCTCAACACGTAACGAAAGGACAAGAGTTAATCTAAGTCAGAGTAAATAAATAAACTGTGTGCTTGTCCAAGTCGTGAAATGATGCATGAATGTGCATGCATTGTGTGTCTTTGACAGGACTGAACGGCGTTGAGGAAGTGAAAGTGCCTCCCTCTGACTTCAGTCACGTGTCGTAATGATCATCCAATAATTCAAGCCACTAGGGGCTAATAAAGTGGTTTTACCAACCAGTATGTTAATCCTGTGACATAGCAGGTCCCTATCTACCCCCAGCTTGCTTAGCCGACGCTCACACACACACACCAGATGGTGTTTTCATATTGTACAACAGAATGTGAGCGCCACAGTACAGGGTCCTCTGCAAGCATATGTTTTTACTCATTGAAATAAATAAAGGCGTATGGCTGTGTTTTCCATTCAAAAAGCCAGGTGGACACTTTGGTGTTCATGTGTGTTGTCAATATTTCTTTTGAGTGGGGTCATATTTCCTTTGGCTGATGTTTGTAATTTTATTTTTATTCATTTATTTATATATTTTTTTAACTTAAAACACCCCCAGGATATTTTTAATTCAGTTATTTTATTATGTGAATCAAAGATCCATTTTACTCTGTGTGACCATGGTATAGGTGCATTTAAATAAAACAAAAGACATGAAACAAGATAAATAAATGCTTATGATGTATAGATTTTGAGCTAGAATAAAATAGAAACACTTCAAGATCGTCTGAGAGGGATTTCTGCAACCTGAAACATTAGCAACTAAAAAGCTGACCTCCTGTTCTCAAAGTGAATCAGCGAGATGCCCTGCAAGTGTCACGCATGCATTCCTGCTGAGCTGAGCTCTTGCTTTAGCTACAAGGCCACTGACATGTTTAACGACTGATAAAATGTATGTTTAGCAGATGCAGGTGTCAAAATCCGACTTTTATAATACAGTAGATGCAACTGATGGAGAAAAAAAAATCCTTATTTGAGTGAAACAAGCTTGTAATCTCATCCAGACATTCATCGGCATTTTGGTTAATGTGATTCACAAATTTCTTAAAAGCCCCTATAGGTCTGTCGAAAATTAAAAGCAATTCTAACATATTGGGGGTTTTGAACTGGCAGCGTTTTAGAAATTCATGACATGTCAATGATCATTTCCTTCTGAATATTACTGTAGTAAGGCAATAAATCAAATTTCATGCTCTAGCCATTTGTCTTTATTATGTGCCCTTGTCCTTTCCATTTGACTCCCCCATGGCAGTCGTCCTCAGGGCGATGCTGGAGAAGTCAAATATTTGAAAACAGCTTGTGAAGAAACAGCTTGATCAAAGGCCATTTTGCTCAAAGGGTCATGTTTGCAATATCACAGTTAATTAGAATGATCTTGTTGGAGGTAATTTGGAGATTATTTCTTACATTTCAGCACAGGGAGCAATTTGTCTTTTCAAATACACTGTATGCTGGCAAACTGTGTACACACCGTATGTATGCAAAGTACGGCCACACATCAGACAGAGGGAGGGAGATGGAAAACAACCGCAGTTACATGGATGATGCTAGGGGATTCTTATTTAGTTGGTTAATTAGCTTGAACCTTTTTGATCCCAATTTTAAAACGCACCACATTGCATTGCAGGCTACTTTTGTACCAGAGGAAACTCGGCTTTATTCCTGTGCCTTTCAAATGCCACAGCGTTCACTCAGGACCTTGCGATCTTTGCTTTGCCTCTCTGCTTAAGCGAGCAGCTTATCTCATCCCAGACGCTGTGTAAACTTGGTCACCTCTGACACCTTCGGTTACTTGCAGTTTTAAACGCCCGCATTGCAACAGCAAAGCCTTTTTCTTTGTGCCGCTTTAAAGCAATCAAAATTTTGACAGGGGAGGTATCAGTCGTAAAGCACAGGTTTAAATCCTATTTGACTTGGGCTAAGGACAATGAGTGGAGGGTGACACCATTTCATTCTGCCCTTTTAATCAAGCTCTCATTGTTATAGGTGCGCCGCAAATGTCAGGTCTTGGTTGTGTGAGTCCCCCAAATTGCTGTTGCATGACTGTAGGGAGATTTGTGTGCATGAGAGTGCGTTAAGGAGGAAAGAGAGGGGGAAAAAGAAGTGTGTGCATGACAAGGGGATGTATAAGGAGAGCTGGCATAGAATCCCTGGAGCGTATGGGTAGAGCAGGAGTTACTAATCAACTGTGAGAGAGTCTGCTAGAGAAGACTCACCCTCTATTTCCCCTCTGAGAGAAAGACAATGAACAGATAAGACAAACCTCCTCAGGCCCAAAACACTACAAATGAATGGCTATCACCAAAAATATCAGGAGGGTAAGGAGGAGGTAGATTCTTTTTTCCACGTTCTTTTCGCACACATCTTTTTCCTCCTTCCTTTTTATGTTGGCAGTAAAAAATGTTAAGACTACCGAGGGAAGTGCACAAGATCTGGGGGTTACCTCTCTGGGCCGTGTGCTTGGCTCTCCGCTGATGGATAGCCAGGAGGTTGGACGCCGATGTCAATTTAGTTAGCCCAGCCAATACTCAGAAGATTCCACTCAGCGCCCACGCTGTGTGCAAGGAAGACGATCTGCAGCGGTTCTTCCTTCCTCTCAGGGAATGTTTCTCTGCCTGGCGGTCCTCCGTCCAGGTTGCCTCTGGAGAGCAATGTGGTTAACCGCAAAATGTTCCCCAGTGACTCATGTGAAGGCAGCTTGTCAGCGTGCGACCACCTTCAGACATATAGAACAAGCCGGAGATTATTGTTGACAGGAAAGAAAAAAAAAGGACGGCGATAGTAGGCGGTTAGAGGTTGGCACTATAGTTTGATTACTCTATTAGTAAGGCTTGTAGAAATTAACGATTTTAATGTAATGCCATAACTGTCCTGCAGGTTTATTACAGTTTTGAGATCTGCTCTTCTTGACGAACAGATGGCTGTCATAGTAACGGCTTAGTGGCGAGCTAGATTGATTAGGGGAGATTGTAACTCGTAATTAAGCAGCAGGCTTTTTTTTTTTTTTTTTTTTTTTGGTCAAATCAATTTTCTATCTCAGAGTTAATGAAGAGTTAGGCTTCTGATTGTTCCTAAATTATGCCTTTCAGTTTCAAGTGCATCTGTGTGAAACCTCAAACATCGCCCCCACCCCTAACTTATTTCTTCACAATTGAGTGATTTTTGCGGTTTTGTTTTTAATAATGCATCCATCATAAAGGCTAAAGGCTAAATAAGATTACTGTTTTATTGGTGTTTATCTTCTGCGGTGTGGTGTGGAAGTGTGGAAGATGGGTGATAATGTTAGAGAGGCAGGCGATTTTGTTCATGTTTGTGTGGATGGGTTTTAATGAAACTTTCAGAAACGTATAACTGGAGCTACATTTACAGCTGATTAACTTTTGGAGTAACCCAGCTTCAAGATGACTGCCATAGCTAATTAAATTTAGCAAACAAAAATGGCTATAAGCTAAGATGTGGTATGGTAGTAGCTGAGACTCATCCCCAACACACATCCCGAGTGCACGGATTGTGTGAGATCTTGCCATATTGTTTGACATTGTGCCTTATATTATATTGGTTTGTTGAAATATATACATATACATACATTTACATACATTACATACATACATATACAAATAACACCAATTTCTTAACTTTCAATGATTCTAGTTTATAACTTTTTCATGAAACATGGGTGTGATATGAAATTCTTTTAAATAATGCTGGAGGTTTATTCCTGTTAAAAGAGAGTTTTTTCTCTCCACCGTTGCCTTTGTGCTTGCACGGGATGGGAGACCGTGATGAAGTGAATATTCAAGGCAATCTACAGGCTTCCTTAAATAGATAACTTTTACTTATTGGCTTTCATAATGTAAATGCTTTTGTACAATACCCGGAAACAATTTCTGTTCTGACATGAAATTGAATTTAATGCTAGGATTTATGTTTAGTTCTAACGAAAAGGTCAGTGAAGATCATGGTCCACATTTTTTTACATTACACCTACACAGTACACTTAACAATTAACCAATGTGTATCTTACCTCTGTGTAAAATGCAGTGGACATTTTGTTGTCAGTGGTGATGTCTGGTCATTTACCAAATAATATTGACACTTTGTGGGTCTTTTTGTTAAAAGAAGTAACCTTCCATCCATTGTCTTGCTTCCAGGGTGGAAAAGAGAAAAATGTCTCACATAATTTAATATTTAGTTAATGGCGCAAAGAGTTCACCATTTTCCTGTCGTATTAAACAGAGTATCTATTTGCAAACTGTGCAGCGAAATGACATTTCACTTCACTAATAAACATTTTTTCCACAAATCAAAACATCTGCTAGTACTGTGTTTAAGTTATAATTGTATTTTACTCATGCAGTATAATAAAACAGAAAACAAAAATAATATTGACCAATTTCTTAACAAAACACGAAAAACTAGAAGCTAGCTTCTTATTTATCTTTTTTTTTTTTAACCGAGGCTGAACAATATACTATAAAATCTATTTGCAAAACCATCTGCAATCAGCAACTATTATGTGTCTGATGAAATGGATCAATTGAAACGATGTTGCAATAATCATGTGCAAATTTAATGACGCATTTGCAGTATTAGGCTGATTATATTCTCTCTTAATCAACAATGAATGGTGTTCCTGCCAGCTGTTAGTCAGAAATGGTAGAAAATATGAGCATCTGATATCACCAGAGGTCTTTGATACACATTTATACTTAATGTTTAGTGTTTAACAGTTAAAATGTGTTTGAGTGAATTGTTTGTGTGTGTGTGTTCGCATCACAGCCTTTCTTATAGTAAATATTAAATGCAATTTAAGGGGCCACAAAGTAAGTAGTTTTTATACCTTAACGAAAAGCTGAAGTGAATCTACATCTTTTGAAATCTCAATATTGTTAATGTAGTAAAAAAAAAAAAAAAAAAAAACCTTAGCAATGTCACATACTGTATTGGGGTATTGTTTGTAAATGACATGTAAACTACTATTAAATGTCCTTTTTATCTTTTAATCTTTGAAGAGAAACGTGTTTATAGGAACCCAAAATCTTACTTTTGACATTTTGAGCACATTTTCTCCATAAAGCTGTTGTTTTATTGTCACTATCATAAAACGTACATCTGCCAGAACATTGACCGTATTAAAAATAATGGACATCTTGCGAGCACAAGGGAACCTAAATTCTTGTAATTTCTCCTTGAACACCCTTCTGCTTTGTTCACATATGGCTCCTTGTGGCCCCTGTTCGCATGTATGACAGCCATAATAACTTTAATTATCATTATGACTCTCTTTTGTGTCTAGAACAGCCCTCAGTACAGAGAATATGGAGAAAAGCTTATGATTTTTATTAATCAAGCTACTGAAAAGGCTTTTTTTTTGTTTTTGTTCACACAAAGTCAACTTCAAAATATTTAGTGACGCTTTCTGCAATTATTTATATACAATAAAACTAGGATTTATTTATTTGCCTTGTTGCTTTCAGTTAAACTTTAAAGTACATCACTAGCTTTAACGAGTCTTAATAGATCAGAGTCAGAGTCAGAGAATCTTTATTGTCATTTGCACCACATGTGGTACATGTGATGAAACGAAATTATGTA
>JARVLU010001073.1:9857808-9871076 GCA_031762415.1 Simpsonichthys santanae | reverse complement strand
ATCCGGTATACGGCTAAATCGGTATACGGCCGAGCCGTTAGAACGGATCTCGGCTGTAAACCGAGGACTACCTGTACTGTACTTTGTATATGCAGTATACTGTATACATTTTTTGTTTGTTTGTTTGTTTGCATGAACTACAATGAAAGTTTTGATGGAGTTCTTTTAATAAGCAACATTTTACTTTAGTCTTGGCCTCACTCTAAATAGTCATTAGCTCACCAAACAAACCTGAGGTCTTTCAAAGAGCTATTTACAGCATAAATTGCTCATAACCCCCAAATGTCATCAACTATTTATTTAAATATGAAACTTGTACAGTAATGCCACATTTCTGAATACATAACATACGTCAAAAAGCGAAGCGTGAAGATGTTTTTATAGTGATTTTCCTCTGAACGCATGCGATAAGTATAGTATTTCTCTGGTGTTTAGTTTTCTGGAGCTGCTCTGTGGAGAAAAAAAAAAGATTTATTAGATTTAATAGTATGTTGGAGAGAGAAAAGCAATGAATAAATAAGAGGTTATACAGTCCCGCAATTCAAATCAGCCTTGGATTCAATTTGTTGATAGAACGGTAATAGCAAAGCCAGAGAGTGAAGGCAGAAAATGGCGTGTGATTTCTTCCACTCTCTTGCATCACACCATGCTAATTTGTGTTTTACGCTCTGCAGATGAATAGCAGACCTATGCGTTCAATTGGATGGTTTTCCTTTCATTTTAAAAGGTCTTGCTTTTGGTAATAATTGCAAAAGGTGAACAGTTGTTTCAGTCCTTTTTTTTAAAATTTTTTTTAAAGAACTACTTTCAGCCCAAGTGGCAGCTCACGGTTCATTTTGATGATGTCTCAGTCGCCTCGTGGGTCTCTTCAAAGACCACAAAAAGTATGTGAATAAGAAAGGCTCTGCGTAAATGTCCCTCCTAATGACTCTCAGCAGGACTACTCCTTGTATCTTTTATGTGCCAGGAAGAAAGGCATGCATCATTATGGGGAGCCCATGTGGAATCCACTAGCAGCGTGATGCTCGACAAGAAAGAATCCCCTCCTGGCAAATCGGGCGTAATGGGACACATTAGCGTATCGTTAGCCTGTTAGCATGCCTGGAGGTCAGACACAAGCTGCCAAATTCCTGCTGCTGCAGAAAAAGCAAAACCGGCTCTAGATATCTCTTCATTCATTTTTTAACAGATATAACACAGGCAAGGACATTTCTTTACATGATTTTTTTTTTTAATATTTCATCAGGATCTAAGCGATGGAGATTAATAAATGGAATCACATTTACTGTATCCAGTGAAGATGACTGCCTAACTAAAATAGTGATTTTCATCTTATTTTAGATTAAAGGCTGCTTCCACAGATAACTGTGTCAATTCTTCATATTTAAGAAATGCCCTGAATATAATAACATATCTCTGGATCTTTGAATTAAATTGCATTGAAAATATTTTCATAGTTTTTTTTATGTTTTTTTTTTTTTTTAGATCCACAGAAAAAAAAAGTGCTGAAGCAGAATTTCTTCACTGAATAATCTTTTTTTTTTTTCAACATCAATCATGAAACTTATGTGAGTATACTGTATAAAAAATATCATCTGCTGGAGCCCAATATGAGTCTATTAAACGAGATGCCCATCGCATCAATCAAAGAAAATGCTTTATATTGAGAGCTGCTAATAGAGGGTTCAGATGCATTTATAGATTTTGCTTCTCCATAAAGTTATAATACTTGTATCATCATCATAATGCTATAAGCAATAGGAAAAACAGCATGTGGAACTTAATTGCAAATTACAGGACAAGCAGACAGAGCCAAAAGACTGCAGTAAATGATGATGGTAAAGTTGTGGTGGTCAGGGAGCATTTATTAAAATTATTGCAGTCACTAATCAGTGGCCCTCTTGTAGCATATGCTGATGAGATTATAACCCATACATTTAATCTAATTTTACTCCCATTCAAGATGATACAAATCATAATGCTGTACGCTCATTGTGAATGAACAATATGAAAAAGGAGTCATCAGTGGTTTACCAAATGACCTGTAAGATCCTGTTGCACTATCGCCGAAGATGCGTGGATTTCCACGAACGACATTTCAGTGCATCCCTGTGCAATCTTGTCTGGAGCTGAAATGTGGGAGAGTGGAGGAATTGTAAGGCCATCAAGTGCAGGGGCCAGTCAGCAAATAACGGCAAAGTTATCTGTGAGAGATGACTATCAATTAAAGGCACTTAAGGCACTAATGATCAGCAAAGGGTTACTAATGAGGAGATGTGAAGGTGGGAACACATCTCTGGAAGTCAAGTGCAGTGTTAAGATTCAAGCGGTATGCTAAAAGCCATGAAGGCGCACAGGCCCACTCATCACACTATCAAGGTCATTAGATGCTGTAATCAACTTAGTTAGCATTGTTTTAGCAGGAAACTAAGTTGCCTTACTTTAAAGCAGTCATATGAAACCATGTACTGTGGTACAGCAGGTGATTACACTAATTAGTCCCCTCTGCCAGCTCGAAGGCATGCTAATCAGTGAAATCACTATGTGGTGTTTTGCTGAAATTAAAACCTGCACGAGCCGGGCTATTGTCTGTCACACTGGTTGCTTATTTCTGCATCTTAATGTGGATTTTGAGACAATCTCAGCCAGTTCGTTTTTGCCAGCTTTAGTTTCCACTGAGCAAAAACAAAGGTCAAGTTTATTATAGGAACCATCATCATACAATAAAATCTGAGAATATTCAAGCTGGGACTATGCATTAAAAACTGTGAGAGCGAGAAACAAACCATTCTCTTTTAATTTAACTAATGCGTTAAAGTGGTGCGTGGCTGTCTTGTTTTCCATAGTGGAATTAAATTTCAGTTGTGCGATTTTGCTTTACATCTTTTAAAAAATATTGTAATTATTGATTTATAAATAGCATTTAAAGCATGGTTTGAACATTTTAGCTATGACACTTACTTTAGAAAGGTGACACTGATGAATCACATTTCTACAAAAAAAAAAAAAAAACAGCAAACCTCCACAGCTCTGTTCTGACACTGGCATCCTTTTGGAGGCAAATCAATTTCTAATAGTCCACACATACCATTTATGGTATTATTTATTCTTAGGTTGGTTCTTCAAGATGCTTAAAATGATTCTGTTCAACACATCCCCACAAATACAGTATTTTTAAAGCATGTGCTCTCTATACATTTCTGTGTTTGTATAATTTACACCTCAACATATTTCATTTAGTTGACACAGAAGCTTTTAGAAAATATTGATTGTAAACAAGTTCCTTTTAATAAAAACCCCTGCCTCCGCTCAGACTTAATGCACATCAGTAAATAAGCTGTGCGGGACCGGCGTGGATTGAGCTTGCTCTGTAAAGGAGGAAAACATTGTCTGGGCAGGAAAGAGCATGATACCAATGACACTGAAAACTCTCCAGCACCTCGGGGTGTTTTATTATCTCCTTAGCAACCTGCTCACACATGACCCCCATTACTACCCTGGCACACAGGTCAGGCATGTATTGCATCAAATAAAATGTATTTCCTGACAATCTCACTCTCAAGGCCACAGAAAAACACAGAAATATGGAAAGAGAATCCTGGAGGACAATGTAACCATTGATAAAATCACTCTGAGTGCATGCATTATATCTTCGCAGATGACTGTAAAGCTAAAGGGTATTTTTCATGTTTACTTTTGTTTACAATCACTGGAAGCAATTGATGTCATGGATTGCAGAGGTTATTTTCCTATTACGTTAGTCTGCTTAACTCCATTTTATATAGTTACCCATATGGGCTAGTTAGGGAATTAAAATATGATGTTCTATGTAGTTTGGAGGTTCTATGAACACATCAGTGGGTTCTCCCAGATAAATTGTTGCTGCATTGCACACTGTTGTTGTTATAAGGATTTTCTTTAATATCCATGCTCAGACTCTTATGTGACCCATAAAAGTGAGTCCTCCATTACTTTTATATTTGATATGTCAACTCGTATAGCCTCTGCTGCGTGTCTTAGAGGTGGAAATAAAAAAAAAAAAATATTTAACCATGTCTAGATTCTGGCATCATTTCAGGCAGTTCATTTATAAAACCACTCAGAGTTCCTCTGAGGAAAAAATGGAAAGTGTTATTTTATGGATGCCAAAAGCTGTAATTTCTCCACCATGAATATCATTTTAATAGAGATATATGTTTTTTTTCTTTCTTTCCCCCAACCTATTTCCTTTGGCAAAGTAGAAGCATGGCTGAATATGTCTGTCATTTGGCCATGTCTATGTGCAGAGCAGTGCACGTTTTCACATATCTCATGGGATATTTCTTTTTCGCTCAACTGTATAAAGGAAATAGTGAAAATAATGTGTAGTATTCCAGTTATGTTTTACTCCTTATGAAAAAGACTGTCCACACTTTACTGTGAATTGCTTTTTTTAAGTGCATAATGCATGCTGACCTGCTTTTGCCTTATCGCTCTAAAAAAATAAACGTAGCTAACTTTGTTTGCACCAGTGTTTGTTCACCTTGTTGAACTTTATTAAACAATGAAAATACTTTATGAAGTACAATAACTACCATTTTAACATTGGTAATAAGCAACATTATTCCCCATTTAGTTTTAGTTGAACACATTCGTCTTTCCATAAAAAGCAAAATCTGAGATGTAAAACTCAAAAACACCCATGGAGCCATGGTCTTTACAGTACGTCACAGTACAGTTGGATTTTACTCTGCTTTACAAAATAAACCTGGTTTGTGTAATGGAAATTACAATTTGCTTTAATATGGAACAATGGGGATCAAATCCCCCCAAAAAGGTTACTGCTCATTTAAAAATGAGACCAGGAGTAGATTTTTTTCAAAACCTTCACCTTTAGGTCACGTTTAGTCCAGTTTTAGTTTAGACCTGTGTTAAATTAAAAAAATTAAAAATCACTTGCTTTGGTAGATGGAATTGAAACAAAAAAATAAGGGGTTTATATTCTCACTTTTTCAAAACTTGTGGTCTTGAATATCATGATATCACCTAACGTTCTTTGTCTGATTCATAGCTAGAAGGGTAGTTTTTAAACTTAAATGAAACAACCTGACTTTCTTTCTCATCTGACTAGAGATGAGATGTTCATGAATTTGGATCTGTCAGCATGCTTGTCAAGCTTGCACCCAACCCTCTTCTGAAGTGCACATACGCCAATCACAACTGCTGCACTCCTCCTCTTTGCCTGATCATGTTCATCTCAGTGGTGTAGCAAAGTGTTTGTGTCTGTTCTGAAAAAAAAGAGGAAAACAAAAACAACTGTTTTCAACCTTTATTTATACAAGCTAATCTCATAAATGAGTCCTTGTAGCTCACTCCGACTACCCTGTATTAATAAAGCTTGCAAACAGACAGCTGCAAGCCATTGTTTTTGTTTTTCTATTTTTTTTAAAACCGAACAGATGCACAAATGCTCCACCTTTGCTACGTCATCGAGATGAACGAGAACAGGCAAAAAGGAGTCGAGCAGCAGTTGTGATTGGCATATGCACTTCAGAAGGTGTGTGTGTGGTGGGGGGGAGGAGGGGGGTGGAGCTTGCCACAGACCAGCTTGTCTACGGCATTATGTACGGTCGTACATAGTGACGTGTACGTGTAATGTGCCACTGGCCGTACCATGTAACTAGCAAAACAATAAGGCTGGATCTTTTCAATGGCTCTTTGAAAGAAACAGATCCATGAGGTTGTTAAGGCAAAATCTCACTTTTGCAAAAATAAATAAATAAATAAATGAATAAAAACCTTGAAAATTAACTTTAAATACTGATAATTTATCCATCCATTCATCCATCCACCCATTTCTTCTGCTTATCTGGGGTTGGGTCGCAGGGGTGGCGACCTAAGTAGGCCCAGACTTCCCTCTCTCCAGCCAATTGGACCAGCTCCTCCGGGGGAATCAGGTCAGCTGAGAAACATAGTCCCTTCAGCGTGTCCTGGGTCTTCCTCTGGGTCTCCTCCCGGTGGGACGTGTCCAGAACACCTCATCAGGGAGGCATTCTGGAGGCATCCTAACCAGATGCCCAAACAGCTCAACTGTGGCTCCTCTCGATGCGGAGAAGCAGTGGCTCCATTGAGTCCCTCCCAGATGACAGAGCTTTCACCAAAGGAAAGCCCAGACGGAGAAATCTAATTTTGGCCGCTTGTATCCGTGATTTCGTTCTTTCGGTCAAACCCAAAGCTCATGATCATAGATAGATGAGGGTAGGAACGTAGATCGACCAGTAAATAGAGAGCTTCGCCTTTTGACTCAGCTCTCTCTTCACCACGACAACAATTTCACAAATGTATTTTTACCAAATCAAGTGTACCACTAAGCATCAAACCTATTTATACCTTTGCATTAGGGATGCACGATATTGGATTTTTGGCCGATATCCGATATGCCAATACTGATATTTTATACACGTTCCTTTGTCAGAAGATAGCCTTTTATTTAGGCTTATTTGCTACAAACATTTTGCAACAGCTGAAAGAGCTGGTGACATTTATTCAGTAACAGCCATATGATATGCATAGCACTTTAACTCATATTACATGAAAAGTGTTAAATGTTATGTATTAGCATTAGTCACCTGTGATGCTGTTTAACTTGTGGAGGCTTGTTCCAGGTTCCTAGCTGCAGTGTAGCAACCTTTGCACTCCTGTGCAAGAAGGACAGCCTTTTTTTTTTTTTTTTTTGTGCCGTAAGACTAATCATGCTAACGGGCCTCACATGACGTCCAAATGTCTGAGTTAAAACTCACCCAACAAGTCATGCTATCGACTATTAGCTTCTCAATGACGTCAGAAATTGCTTGTAACTCGGGTAACGTTCTGTTGGAAAAATATCTCCGACTGCAGACGATGTAGCGAGACTCCATAAATCTTCGGAATCCGACATCCTCACCAATGAACAATAAAACGTTCACACTGCCGACAGTTTGAATTTGGGTATGGCGCACATGACGTCATTGCGTTGCGCTGCCACTGCAACGTCATCACGTTGTGGCGCTGATGCAGGCAAAAGCAGCGCCTTTTATACTGGCGTTATTTTAATGGAATGGTCGATGTCTAATATTGAAATTTAACGTTTATATCAGCCGATACCATGCTGATAATATCGTGCATCCCTACTTTGCATTTCACCTGTATAGTTTGATTTTACATGGCAGCGGCACACTCCAAGCTGAAGTGTACATGTAAGATGAAGTCAACATTATGGTGCTTCCTTCAAACAACTCACAATCCTCAGATGATACAGTTTTTAACAAAGTGAGCTTCTGTTATGTTCTCTACATGAAGCTCTTGAGAGATGTTCATGCAGCACCCTCTCACACCTGCCTGGGACAGGTCTTCCTACACTTGCCTCTCCTCTTCCTCCTCCCACTAGCAGCAGGGCAGGCGGTAATTAATTTCCAGATTTTAACTGGGAGGCAAAACGTTAGTGCCCTGGGACTGAGAAATGTGCCACCAGTGTACATTTGGGATTCAAGGGATTGGGATAATTAGCCCTCGGAAGAGTGGGCTAACAGATGGATAGAGGAAATGGTGGCACTTCATGGCCTGGGAGCCTGATATCCCCTATTTTTTCTTCTGGAAGCAAATAAGCTGTAAACAATGGTTTTCTAAGAAAGAAAGGAAAATCTTAGCAGAAACAGCTGAATAATTGTGCCTCAGGATAACACTCCTTTTTACAGCTCACATAGTTCTGGGAACAATTTCAAACTAAGGTCCCTATGTGATGTGAATGCCTGCGAAAAACTTCATTTCTGTTTATGGACACAAATATATACGCCTGTTATTTTTTTTTATTTTTTTCAAAATGGTTGCCTGCTAATGTGTGTGATGGGTGTGCAGGGTGTTTTGACAGAAGCTACGCTCTCTGCCCCACTCAGCCTGCAGAATCCCTCAGTCACTAAATGAAAAAGAGAGTGGACTTGTTGCAAGTCACTGATGCAGAAAACAGATTAACTCAGCTGGGCCATGCTTGCCCAATATCATGTTCAATGCAAGCAACACCTCAAGTGGGCATAAAGACACAGAGGGAGAGATGAAGAGGGGTGGAGAAGAGAGAAGTTGATGCTGTATTGTTTGGCAGCACATCAGAATACTCCAAAACAAGACTTTGCAATATCCATTTGTGTAGTTTATAAGCCTTTTATAGAGTCTGATTTATTTATGTATTTAGTTTTTGATGGTATTTAATCAGTAAAAGTTGCTTGGCAGACAGAAGCAAAGAAGAAGCAATGGGGGAAAATGCACACTATAAAGAATGCTCATCAATAGATGGACTCATTTATAAAGACAAAAAAAAAAAGCCAAACATTTATTTTGCTGACTGTCACAAAACCCAACCCGATCATTTGAATTTGATTTACATTGTTCTGATCTGTGTAATTATTTGCCAACAAATGATTAAATATTTGTATTCATATGGCATCTTTTGGTTGAGGAGAGTAGAAATGATGATGGGAGTGATGGAGTGATTGATTCCACAGCCACATATTAAAAAAAAAAAAAAATCTCCTTAATGCTTGGATAGTCGATACAACATACAAAGCTTGCAACTCAGGCAGTGGTGCTGTTCAATGTCCAGGTAATTGGTTTTCCTTGGTTTGCCCTGATAATTTTCAGCTGACTTATTGTACAACTCAGGATAAGCCAACACTGCTAAAATGGCTTCTCTTTCATTTTGCCGGTTACTCAGCTGACGATCGGTGACCATGTGACTATTTGTATGAAAGGTAGCGACGATGACAACGCCAGCACCTTTCAGAAGCGTTCAAAGATTTCTATCTGGAAAAGTTCATAGTGGCTATGCACACACACATACACACGTAAGCACAAGTGGAAGTGGTCTGCAAATGTTGCTGCGAGCTGTGCTTTTTCTCTTGGCAGTCACATGCAGCTGCATATGTTCACCTCTCATGGGGAACAGTTGAAATATGACGCTGGCGCGCAGGTAAAAAAAAGCCACGTGTGGACACTTGGCCTATTCTTTCCATATGGGCAAGCACACACACATGTAGCGAAACATACAAATATATCCAGATTTAAAATAATCCTCAATCTGTTTGTTATACATTGGAGTCTTGTAGAACCTATAGCGGTTAGGGTTGCCAAGTGTTTTTTTTTTTCCCCATTTAGAGCCTTATTGCAATTTATGCATTAATTTAGTATCTATCAAGTATGAACCATCATCTAGTTTTTCACTTTTACATTTTTAATTTTCAATCTTAAGTTAAAAGATGGGGGCATGGAGGTTCTGGTTGAGCTTTGTCCTCTTAGCAAGAATGTTGCAGGATTGAATCCCGGCCTGGTACCATTCTGGGTGGAGTTTGCATGTTCTTTCCGTACATGCATGCATTTTCTTTAGGTTCTCTAGTTTCCTTCCACAGACCAAAAACCTGAATAATACCTTCCCAGGTGTGAGAATGAATTGTTGTTTGTCTCGTTTATCTCTGTGTCCCTGTGTTGGACTGGATACATGTCAAGGGTACACCCGGCTACTCGCAGTGACTGCTGGATATGGGCTCCAGTCAACCCCACGGCCCAAAAGGGAAGAAGTGGTAAAAAAAAAATATGAATGGATGGAAACTAAAAGATCAAAGTGGATAAATAATAACAAAAAAAACCTGTCTTATTTATTGCATTATTTATTCATCATTGGAAACTTATTATGTCTATACTTAAAATATGTAAGTTACATGTTTTCAGTATGGACTCTGTTGGTTTTTAAAATATTTAAACATAACATGACTCCTTTTTAGGTTGAGGTGTCAACCAAAAGCTTCCAATATGTGCGTTAATGTGAATATGTTGGGCCAAGTGACACTTAAGAATGTAGTTAAAACATGCTAATCTTACTATGAAAATATGTTTAATTGCACCGCCCTTTATGTTCCATAGAAAACAATGAATAATGACCTACACCTCCTTGTCTTTCCCTTTTTTTATTGTCCACTTGCATATTGTAGCAGCATAAGTGACAACACTAATGTTACACGTCTCCCAACATGTGTATAGCCTAATGATTTCCATGGCTGGCTGACAGCTTTGGCCATGTCTTTTCACTCGGAGTGTGTTTCTGTGCTTTTCGCCTCCTCTCCCCATGAAAAGCACAGGGAAAACCAAGTGACAGTTAACTCCAGAGACTCCAGCGCTGTGGTGCAACATGTCTAAGGCTGGTATCTGACAGACCACCGTGGGGGGGCCTGTAAATTGTGAAAAGGCTGAGGCAGCGGGGATGGGGGGCTGACAGTAAGAGAAGGGAGCTGAGAGTATGATGAAGGCTGTTGACAGGTAGACAGCAGGTGTGAGTAAAAAGGATAGTCTTGTGCCGATTTTTTTCAGTGGGGCGACATCAGTCAGTGTCTCTGATATAATTCATTTTTAAAACCTTTGGCAACATATTTTTATAATGTTGCATTCAAGATACATGGACTCTGATTAGCTCTTTACTGCATAAAGCAATGCAACCATCTACTGTATCCATTCCACAAATTGTGGAACTCCTTTAACTATTTTGAAAAAGGCAGCGGACGGAAAAACTGCTTTTGAGGTCGACTCATTGATGTGCTTCTGTTTCCATTCTGCGTAATTACACTTTCCTCTGGAGGTAACAGCCTCCCGTGAATTAATTCCTGCCTCGTCTCAGTCTTAATCAAATTGACCTTTTAATTTTAGAGAAATGCTACCATTCTGCCACGACATGAATGTAAAATAACACTTGACTTGTAATCTTGGAAATGGGATGTTTGTTTAGAAAGTGATTAGATGGTTTGCCTCTGAATCAATTTCTCTTTGATATCTAACACAATACAGGACACGTAAAGAACTTATTGTAGGGTAAATGCTGATCCTAGCTGTATCTTAATTTTGTTTTATGCTCTCAGAGGCAAATAAAATCTGCTGTTGATGTCAGATTTCCTGCTATGGACTCACAATGGATATCGAGGCTAAATGTGGGTCACCAGAAGAAGACAGAGGTAGGAGCTGAGCAAGCTTAATTGCTTTGTAACTCTTAAGATTTGAAGTAAAAGGCAGAGAGGGTGTCCTTTAGGTGTGCAATATGCTAAAGTCAAACAAAAATACAGATAAAAGCACCAACACGAGACGTTATCAGGAAAATGGCATGAGCATGATAACTTATTATCCCGTGTATCATACCAATCATAAATCTCGTCCGGAGAGTTTAGAAACATCTAGAACACATGCATCATTTCACATGCTCCAGTCTAAACTTAGCCATGTTCATCTTTTGGGAAATGCAAACAGACTGGTCCTTTGTCTCAACAACAGCACCTGGCAGACAGAGCAGCCCAGTAGATTTTATGCTGAAAACCACGGCTTGAGAAAAAGAATACTTGCGTCTAGATTACTTGGTAAGCAATCGTTTAATTCTCCTTGTCACACTGAATTAGGATTAATTTGCAGGCAAATGTTACAAAACGAATTATTGAGGAACTCATCTCCCAAGCCAAATTAATCTTGAGGATTGATGGCGTTGATGTAACCTGGGATCAGACGAACATATTTCATGAGTTATTGGTGCACTTTTGCATCCAAAAGGGCATTGCCAAATGATGACTTGATTTTGGCTAGTTGTCCCCATTTGGATTCCAGGTTATGAAACCAAACTGGAAACACTGGTTGAGCAGTAAACCAAACTGGGATACCCCAGTCCATAAGCTTTTTAATTAACAGATTCTGAGAGTTGCTGAAACATTGTGTTTCACATGAAATTAACAGTTTATTTTAGATCCATAAAGGGATTTTGTGGAATGTGTTTTAAAAATGTAGCAACACTTCCTGAACATTTGGGTTTTTAAGTCAATAACATATTTGCAATATTTATGTTGCTTCACAAATTGACTTTCTGCAGTCGGGAAACCCTCGTTAGAAAAGGTAGATTTGTAATATTCAAGCTTCTTCAAACCTCAATGCTTCTTGCTGAATACAAGTACTTCAAATGACAGAGTAGGTCCTTGACTTCATCCACTAACTGGCTTTATAATGTTTCTACTTTTACCTTTCGAATGTTGGGAATTAAAGCATCTAAACAGTTCTTTATGAAAATCCTCGAGGAAAATAGTGCATTTTAAAAATATTTCTTTTCTTTGTGATTGCTGGTCTTTTCTGCATGCACACTGTTGGTTCGCTTTAGGTCAGATGTTATGCTCGCTGTGGGCTTTTAATCACAGCACTCTTGGGATTTTTCAGGCAGGGTTTAGTAGTTGCCTCCTGGCATATGGCCTTCGTTTTACTGCGTTAGAGTGGTACAAGAAAAAAATTTGCATACTGGACAGAGTCTCACAAAGTTTCAACGGTGTCAGCAGCATAACCCAACAGCGCAGAGTAACCTTCCACAGTAAACTCTGTTGCATAGAAATTAAATTTTCAGGCTATTTTTATTTAGCTCAAAATGCTTTTTGGGTTCTTGTCCTGAACTAAATGCACAAATGTCACTATGAAAAATATAAGTATTTTCAAGGTGATGAATGTTGAACATGTTTGAAAGAAAATGTATTTGCTTTACCTATGACCACAGCGTGTTAAAGACAAGTTAACATTTTTTTTCCCTCTTTCAGATTTGAATATAGGTTTGTCTTTGGTTCTCTAAAGTATACAAAAAAGGAGAAAACTCATGTTAGACCCGATGTGAGTGCAACCTCTTTAACAAAGACACATACTGTACAAAGTATGATTGTTTTGATTCTTAACAGTTAATTATAAAAGAACTGAGCAATATTGGGAAAATGTGATTTAAAATCACAACCCCAAGTTGACATCAAGCCATGAGCATTGAGGTAGCAATAATAAAATCAGCATGTGACATGAAATTTATTTCTCTCTCTTTTTTTTTTTTTAAGAATTTTCTTTGTTAAAAAAAAAAAAAAAAAAAAAAAAATAAAAAAAAAAAAGATTAAAAACAGCTACTGACCAGGTGGTTTTAGTTGGTAATGAACTTGCCAAATGTGAGTTTGTTGGCTCATTCACATTTTTGTTATTAATTCAGTCGGGCACCTTTGGTCACTCTCCTCAGTCTACAAATTCCTCAAATCTCCACTTGGCCACTTGTTCTGCACAATAAATAAATAAACAAACAAATATATAAATAAAAACGTGTAGCTTTGCTCAGTTGAGCCAAGTTATTAAATTGCCTCTTTTTCAAAGTAAATCTGCTGTCCAATGTAATGTTTCAGCTGGGTATTGCATAGTGAAGAGGTTTTTATAGTGATACACACACACAC
>JARVLU010001073.1:9768535-9780265 GCA_031762415.1 Simpsonichthys santanae | reverse complement strand
ATCGACCTACGAACGGTTCTTAGGTCCGGAACCCGTTCGTAACTCGGGGACCACCTGTATATGTATATATATATATATATATATATATATATATATATATATTTACTGTACTGTATATGTACAAGTACCAGTACATACAGACACCATGGCACAGAAACCTCCTTAGCCTTTAGGCCCTCAAATACACTTTATAATTACCATAATTATTCTCATGCCACAAATCTGTGATACACAAGGTCAACAGAGTGCTTGTGACAACATGTGCCAGGGTCGACATGCTTCAAGTGGCTTGGACCCTGGTAATAACTGCTCACAGTTCTGGTTAGAATTTAGATTCATATTTAAAGCAATTATTTATCTTTATTTGTTCCCATTTTCCACTGATTCCTTTGAGCATCCAAAACTATTGTTACTAATCTGCAATTCTGAATTTTACATGTATTTTTTTTTAATATTACACAAAGATAAATAGCTGTTTCTGAAAAAGCTGTGTAAATTATGTGCCATCATTCTTTGCTCCACAGCAAAGTGTGGTTGTGATCATAGTGTCAAGAATAAGAGTCACAGGTGCCTAATTACCCATGGCTCAAGTGCCCTCTGCCAGCTTTTGCCCTTGCAGTAAGACCTAATGATGTTAATTCGGTGAGGCAGAGAAGCATGATAAATACTGGAGAGATTGTGCTGTGGATAAAGGCTTTGCAGATGTGTGCAAATGGATTTGGTTCTTAATGTGGAGTGCAAAACTATTTTAAATGCTATGAAAAATGTAGGCCTCTGAGCTTGAATTCAAATGCCACCAAGAGGCATAATCATGAAACATATTGCTCATAGTGAGTACATTGTAAGGCAGCTCTTAGAAAAGTTAACCATATATCAACTTTTACAGATTCTTAAAAAAAATAAAATAAATAAATAAATCAGACAACTACAGTAATGTCAGGACACTAAATTTGCAGGCCAGCAATCAGTGTAAATGAAAAGAGCAGAATATTGTTGGTAGCATTTTTCTAAATATGAGCTTCCCCAGCATCAAATGCCAAAATATAAAAATGACATGTGTACATGCTGTACAAAGACACGTGCTAAAATGTAATACTGTATCAGGTAAAATAACCAAAAAGTGTTGTGTCAAAAAAAGGCTTACTGAATAACTTATATTTAAGGGTGCTTTTAAATTGCTGTGCACAAGTTAAAACCGTCATGAATTTGCTAATGGTGAACCTGTTCTTGTAAAACTCTGTCTCAAATTGTTGTGCTTTCCAACTTGATTCAATAATCACCTTCAGAAAATATTGGATCAATGCATCATTGTGTTCTTTTTGCAATACTGTAGTATTTTGATACATCACTATGGACTGGCAAAAAAAAAAAAAAGAAAAATCTCACCTTTACCCGACGAACACTGGAGATGGATACCAGCTCCACATGACCCTTGTTAAAAAAAAAAAAAAAAAAAAAAAAATTGATGTTACCTTTTACAAGATCCAATATTTTGGCCTGCACATTTTGAGAAAGTTTTGTGATGTGGTGTTTGAATATTGCAATGATGATATAATTTGTTAAAAATTCAAATATTACTCCTTTTTTTTTTTTCAGTTCTGTCATCCTGACCCTTTCTTTCTATTTCTCAATAACTTCTATCTAAACTGGGTGTGGCATCAAGAGCAATAAACATCCATTGGACTTGCCTTATAAATTATTGGCATCCAGATCATAAATGCTTGATGCCAAATACAAATAAATATGCAGGTATATGTGTTATTTTGTGCCATGCATGCATCTTTGAAAGGACTCAACTACATCTAACAAGAAAACAGAGTTAATACATCCTAAATAAAAACTACAAACAACATAAAATGTATAAGATGTATTGCAGTTCAAGCAGTATTTTCCAGAATTGACATTAATCATGTGATTATCAACACTGTGACCCATTACATCAACACACTGGGTCAGATTTGGTCAAAATGAAATAAACTCGCTATCAGTTTTCTGGCTTTTTAAGCTACATTTTTATTCCTAGATCATCCCGATATTGTGGGTGCTTCCTGAGATGTGGCTTGAATTGTCTGCTAATCAGGATAACCCCCTGGGAAAGCCAGCTGATTCATTTTTAGCATATTCTAATGAGGATTTCATGATGTTATTTGAACCAGCTCAAAATTACCTTTACTACTGCACATGACATGTAGGGAAATTTTTCTGCTAAAAGTTATTATTAGGTGTACAATCGTATTTCAGACATTTCATTCAACACATCTAAATTTAATAAGGTATTTCTTGAGCATATTTTGACTAAATTAAATTATCACAAACGTTTCAACCAATAGCTGTGCATTATATTTCAACATACCACATTGCAACTTCAGTTCAATATTATGGGTCACTTATATTGCACAACTATACTATAGTGCACACAACTATACTTTCCTTTGTGAACATTATGCTTTTGTCATGATGGACTCTGAACAAAAAAAAAAAAAAAAAATCAAATCTTACAGGTATGGTGATGCTGCTGGGCAGCCTAGCTATTTAGCTTTAAAAGCAACTAATTGTTGCCCATGAAGTTGTTCTGAGAACTTTTTTTTTTTTAAATTAAGCTGTTGGATAAATTACAATATATTTAAATCACCAAAAGGTCTGTCTGAGCCACAGCCTCTTAAATAAAACGTCAGCTATAATGGGACCATTGCTGTCAATAGATTAAAAGAAAAAAAGTTGTAAATTCACATCACAAAACAATATCAAACATTAAACTATTACATTATCACGTTAGTTTTATGCAGACAAGACTGGGTTTACTGATAGGAGGACTTTGAATAATAACATCTTTCACAATTTGAAATGGCTTATAGTCTTTAAACAGTAATTATCTCAGATTAGACATGGCATAAATGTGACCTCACAGAAAATTGCATGAAATACCACATAGACTGGTGCAAGACTAATGGAACGTCATTCTATTATTGCTGCCTCAGTGGCACTTATGAGAATAGATGTGTGCAAATCTTCAGTTTATTGTCCTTTAATCCTGTGACAATGGAAATCTTCAGGTAATCGTTTAAATCTATTTGGATGTTAGCTGAATTAACCAAGATCTCAAATGTTGTAAATGAACAAATACCATCTGTATAATGTCTGCTATTTTGCTGCATCCAAAAATAAAATCCCACAAGTGTAATGGTAACTAAAGAACAAGGAACAGTTGATGGTTAGCAGTATTTCCACCTTGAGCACCTAGGGCTTTAACGTTTGAAAATTATTTTATTCAAATTTAACCTTTTTTCAAGCTTTGTATATTTATCAACAACTTTTTTCTTCGCCTGCAGCATGGTAGATAAATAAAATGAGGTTCAAATGGACATTAACTTTTTTTTTCTTTCTCCATCCTTCACAGAAATCAAAGGTTTCAACATTTGAGAAGATGTGGGCTTTTATGAGCAGCAGGCCAAGAACATCTTTGGTGAAGTCCATTGAGGATGGGATTCAGAGGGTGTTGAAGTCAGACTATGCGCTCATTACAGAGTCCACCACTATTGATTACATCACCAGGAGAAACTGTAATCTGACACAAGTGGGAGGGCTTATTGATAGCAAAGGCTATGGCATCGGCACACCCCTCGGTAAGACTCGTGAATAACCCCGGAATACATTTGAGAATACCAAGTAATGAAAAATTCAAGCCCTTTGCATATTTTTTTCTTTGAAAGATGAATGTGAGGAATTACTTTTGGCTGCAACTGCAAAAACAAACTAACATGTAGCTACTTGTCAGACAGTATGCCACAATGTGTTTATGAACCTTATCATGGAGTCCAGCTGGTGTTTCATCCAAAGTTAAATGGGCCTTATGTTATTTGCAGGCTCACCGTACAGAGACAAAATCACCATAGCAATTCTCAGTATGATGGAGGATGGGCTCCTGCACAGTCTGAAAGAAAAGTGGTGGAATGGGAACAGCTGCTTAGACGAAGAGCGCCACGAGACTGGCCCCATGGGGATCCAGAACCTGGGTGGTATATTTATTGTGCTGGCTTCTGGCCTGGTGGTGTCTGTTTTTGTGGCGATTGCTGAATTCATCTACAAGTTGAGGAAGACTGCGGAACGTGAGCAGGTATATATCCCCATAGAACATTTGTATTTTTGTAATTGGACTGTCATGATGTAGTGTAAAATCATGAAACATTAACGTAGGAATGGGCAGCGTGGTGGCGCAACTGGTAGAGCTGCTGCCTCTCAGCAAGCAGGTCCCCGGTTCAACTCCTGGTCCGGGGGCCTTTCTGGGTGGAGTTTGCATGTTCTCTCCGTGCATGCGTGGGTTTTCTCCAGGTATACCAGTTTCCTCCCACTGATCAAAAACATGCATGTAAGGCTGATTGGTAACTCTAAATTGTCCCTAGGTGTGAGTGAGAGACTGAATGGTTGTTTGTGGCCCTGTGATAGACTTGCAACCTGTCCAGGGTGTACCCTGCCCCTCGCACAGTGATTGTTGGACATGAGCACCGGCGACCCCCATAACTCAAAATGGAAGAAGCGGGTAAAAGATGATGGCGAGATAATGTAAGAATGTGAGAAGTTCAGTTATCTGGGAGCGACTCGGAGCAGAACTGCTGCTCCTCCACATCGAAATGAACCAGCTGAGGTGGTTCTGGCATTTGGTAAGGATGCTTCCTTGGCGCCTCCCTAGGAGGTGCTTCGGGCATGTTCGACTGGGAGGAGACCCTGGGGAAGACCCAGGACATGCTGAGGAGACTTATGTCCCTCAGTTGGCCTGGGGACACTTTGGAGTCCTCCCAGTAAAGCTCGAAGAGGCGGTCATGGAAAGAGATGTCTGGGCCTCCCTGCTCAGTCTGCTGCCCCTGCGACACGACATTGGAATAAATGGAAAATAATGAATGGATGGATGGATGGATAGATAATAGTAAAAAAAAAAAAAAAAGTTAACTAATTCCACTGTTTTGTAAATTTTAGAATTTAGCCCTGGCTTCATAAACTAAGGCCACTTTGTCAAAATTCTTATTCCACATAGCCTCTATGAACTGTGTACTATTCATAGCTTTTATCACATGTTTTTAAAGGGATTTACATGCCTTTCTTTGACTAACTAATCCATAAGACTTGGCCACATCAACACAACATTTACTTGTTTTCACTGGCGTGGTTTCAAATTGGAGCATAAATAATTAATCCATCATTAGTCATTGGAAGCGAAATGGCATCATCCATTTAATGCAATGAATCTTAAATGTTGAGTCATTCAATGTGTGTTACGCTCTTGTTTTATATATTTTTATTGTCCTTGACACAGCAGTATTATGAGCTGTGTCTCTGCGTAATAGTTATATTTCAGTGTAACTTTGCTGACAGCCACATACATATATACATGCACCTCCATCAACGCAACATTAAATGTTCTACATCCATTTTGTGCTTTAAGATTGTTGACTCTGCTGTCAGAACAATTTAAAACTAAGGCATTTACTCCTCATCCCTTTCCCCTCTTCTCCCTCTCATGCCCCTCCCCGGATCCTCCCTTTTTGCCCAGAGGTCTTTGTGCAGCGCCATGGTGGACGAGATCAGACTGTCGTTCACCTGCGAGAGGCGGGTGAAACACAAACTTCAGCCTCCTGTCATGGTGAAGACGGATGCAGTGATCAACATGCACGCCTACAACGACCGACGACTCCCAGGAAAGGACAACATGAGCTGCAGCACTGGGATGACCCCTGTGTTTCCATGACAATGTGTTCCCCGCAGGGCAAGAACCTCATCAGCAACGTATCGGGGACGGTGCCTGAGCCTAGAGACAATGGCATAGATGGGATCACCAGATACACCATCAACCACAGTGACATGGGGACACTCACTAAACATGGTCAACTAAAACTGGCAGCATCAGCCACACAGGTATGACAAGTCAACACTGTAATCAAATAAAGTAAATATTTTGGAAGATCCTGAGGGGAAAGAAAATGGATATCTGATAAAGGATATGGTTCACCCAAATATGAGCCCATTTGAAGTCTGATGTTTACGCCTATAACACAAGAGATGCTCAATTGTTTCAAAGATTAAAAAAAAAATGATATGAAAATGAGGCCTAACAACGTAAGAAAGGCTTTTATGAAAAAGGCAATAAGTCTCTTTGATAAAATAAAAAATGGGCGAGGCAGTTTTCATCAAAAATCAGTTTTGTCACAAATCACATCTATGTCAGGTTCTCATATTTTTCCTGTTGATCTACACAGTCCTAAATGGCCTTTGGCGGCAGAAAAGTGTTACCTCAAACATCTGTAGGATTAGCTGGGTGTCTGCCTCACATACTGTTGGAATACTAATTCATATCAGCAACACTGTGGCTGGGAGAACCTGAAGGATGTGGAACAGAAAACTTACATTTGTTGTAGTTATGTTGTGTATTTTATAAGAATATTACACGTGAGCAACCATAATCACTGATGCAAAGTGGGCTGTGGAAACAACTGTGTATTAAAGAAAAGAGATTTCAACATGGACTTTTTGACATGATTATGGTATTATTTTTATAACAAAAGTGCATTTTGTTTCACATTACTTTGTACATAATTAACCTGTTTTTAGTTCAAATATTGATTGCCAAAGATCTGACCATTCAACAGAAATAAAATTGGAAGACTGGGGACAGAACTGCTAGCCTTTGGGAGCACACTTTGTGTTAAAAGTAAGTGAACTATGGTAGTTTAAATGGTAATCTCAGTGGATCATCCTGCAATAGTTTCTGTCTAATTGTGGAAGATAATATGTGTCCAATATAAATAGTGTTTGAAAAAGTCATAACCAATCTAGTTCAGTTATCTCAATCTCACCTCTCCTGAAAATGTTTTAATACTTTAGTGGAAGCAATTTAACATAAGCAGTTGAAAAACAAATTATCAGCCTGTATGTTGTATAATTTAAACCTTAACCTTATTTCTTATCATGTTTTGTTCTTTTAACTTCTAAACAGGAGTAAAAAATGCTTTTGTTGAGTCCAGTATTGTGCTAGTGGACAAACAGAACTGATGCAATCCAATTCAAGGGGAAGTTTTTCCTTGACAGGTGCTATTTTTGCCATTGAAATTCAGCAAAATAACAAAATTTTACAATTGTTTTCCTCAGTATAGATTGGGTCTTTATGCTTTTTAACCACTTTTTTCTTCAGCAAATGAAGCTTTGGTGCAAAAATGACTTCTTTTTTTTTTTTACTGGCAGTTATGTCACAGCGAGCCCAACGTTCTGCAAGGCTCAGTGTATAGATGAGAGTGATTTGATCCATTTGCAACACAGCTGTCCACAACTGTAGTGTGTTCCGGTTCAAACTGTGCTAACACTGCTCAGTGTCGTTGCTTCTCTTCTGTAATTTTAGTTTTCTCTTTATGAGCAGTCTTTCCCTTCCATTTTTTGAATGGTACCTTTGTTACATAGCCATTTCAAATTGTGTCCATCTTGCATCTATAAGTGACACACATGCCTTAATATGAACAATTTCCCTCTTGGTTGTTTTGCATTCAGTTGTGTTTGAAGGTAAAGGTGTTCTAGGACAATATGGGGCCAGTTAAATAAAATAATATTTAATTCAATAATTATACTTATTAAACAGATAAATGAAACATTTAGAATAAATCTTATATGTAATTTTATGAAGAGTTGAGGCTGTGGGAAGTAGGGGTGCTTCACCACCCCCTATAGGATGTTAGTCAGCTAAGACAACATGCACTGCCAGCGTGCATTTCGCTGCATACATTTGGTATTATAATAATCCTCAAATGGCTATTTAGGGTCATACAAATTCACATATTTTCACAGCACCCTTCCAACTCAAACACTTCCCCACGGTTGTGCAAGAGATTATCCTCAAAATATTGACAATGTAATTTGTTGAATTAGATTTTTTTTTATCAGTTTGCGCTAACATTTATTAATCATATCTGTGCTTCTCTGAAACGTGTAAGGAATGATTTACGCTTCACAAATACTTGATCTAATGATGTCCTGCGTTAAATCAAGTGTTTGTATTTATGTCGTAATTTATTTTTTAAAAATTGATCATTAGCACAGACAAAGTAAGACTGTTTTTTGAAAAGCAAAGTGTATTTTCGGGGTTCATTTAATCATGCTGTATGTTACAAGCTGCTCTTTGTGTTTGTGTGGCAACAGGGCTACTGAATGTCTTTTATTTATTTTATTTTTTTGCAACACTTCATTGTTTTTGTGCGATCTGAGCTTTTTTTTTTTTTTTTTTTGCTTTCAGAACAATTATTTAACAATACTCTCAAAACCCATAAAGGTGTTTGATTTTGAAGGGTAAAAATAAGAACTTTTAAGCTTTTCTGTGAACAGAAAGTCACAGGTCTGTTTTATTTATTTACCTGATGTTGGACTGATTAAATCCACACTTGTCGTGATGGAACATACTGAAAGACTCTGTGGTTAATAGTGAAAAAGCCAGTCAATAATCCTGTTTGTGTTGACTGTAATGCCTATATTGAGTATATATCATCAGCTAGCGTCAACCTGGAGGAAGATTTGAGGAGTACGTGAGCTGCTGTCACCTGGGAGCTGAGCGAACAGTAAACCTCTGTGAGGTTTTTATTGTCAATACGCAGAGACACAATAAGGCAATTATCTACAATTCAAGGAAACTAATCTGTACAACCTAACATTGGTTTGGTAGAAATTTTCTGTATACTTGTTTATTGATTCTCTTCTGCTAAGTAGAGTATGTAGATAAGATTGGCAGAAGACGTATTTTGCAAAATTTATACATTATAAATTAATTCTGTTCACAAACTTGTCCTAGATGCTATTTATTTCATTACCAAGGTCACTTTAACCCACTTTCTCACTTTATCATGAATCCACTGCCCCAAATCTTGTTTATTCAATAGAAATGCATTATAATATGGTATACTGGATTTATTTCATCTAGATGAGACTATGTATGTAAAATGTCTTTTTATGATGGCTACTATATTTCTATAAGGTGATCATAAAATCGAAAGAGTGAGCTTCCTGAGGAGGGATGGGGTTCTTAGAGTATGTTTGTCTTGTGTCAATGGACCTTTGCTTTTTATAAAATCTCAATCACAACTTGGCCTAAAGTATGACTGCTGCTGGTGTGTGGTTATACTGTAACAATGTCATTCTAATGTAGCTTCTTTTGCAGGTAAATTTAGAACTCGAAACTCACTGTACAACACTTGTGTGATGTTTGACAACTAAAATCCTATCACAATCAAAATTAGTTGAAATTTCTACAGGGGTTCTAATTTGGCTGGTTCATTCTATTTGGTTATTGAATATATGCTTTTTTTTAATTAACTTAATGTGAATATTGTCATTTTACACAAAAATGTAGAAAATGTGATAGAAAAGTAATTAAAAATGTAATCTGCATAAACTTCCATTATCAGTGTGTGACATGAGTTCTTAATTTTAGCCATGATGATATGAATTTATATGTATACCTTTGTTTTAAGTTGTAAAACTTCTTTAATTTTACAGAAAACCTCTCAAACAATATGATAAATACATTGGTGCCAACCAGGGTTTTCTTTGTGGACATGCAGAATTTCTATGAATATAGTTTTTGTAAGGTTTTGTTAAAAAAATATAAATTAATAAAAAAATAAAATAAAAAGGGGCAGTGGGTATTTGTTTTCCCTGTAACTGTATGTGTTAAGAGAACATGTGAATAAAATATTAAGGGGGATCTACAAAGTAATATAGAAAAAAAAATACTGAATTATTTTCTTTTTAACACACTGTGAATAATTTAATTGTACAGTTTGCTGTATGGGTTAAAATGAAGTTTTAAATAAAAAAAGTACAACCTCATACTTGAACACTGGTTTATCCTCTGATGTTTTGCATTGAGAACATTATAAACTATAGATATTGCAGTATTAGATTTATATGCATGTTTCTCATAAGTTTAACATATACTGTATATCCATTTAGCAATGTCATAGTTATGCAACATTGATAATAACTTTTCATCATGCAGACACCAGTAGCATTAGTTGGATGGATTACCTTATGATGCTACATTAAGTGGAGCCTCTGCAAAAATAATAGTCTGCTAGCTCTATTGTTTTAATATCACAACTATTTTACACCACATATTTTGTAAACTTTTTTTTCTTTGCAAAAAAATATCCTTTTTTTTAGATGAGAATAAGTTATCCCAACAAAAAGGATGAAAAAAAGTACACGCCACCCCTGCAGGTGGCAATATGTTGACAATGTTTCAAAACATTATAAAGAGCATTTTGTGCAAGACTAAACAATTGTAACACTTTCTTTTGACACTGTTACTATTTCCTCTCAGTCCAAACTTTTCAACAGAAATTTGAAAATTATTACCAACTGGTTCAGAACAATTGTAGACAGACATGGAAAATATGGTTTTATTACTTCTTCTACTGCAGTAATGGGCATACACAAAGTAGGCTGCTATGTCAGTGAATCTCAAAATCACTGTAAAACTGACAGGGATAAGGATATAAATAAATAAATAAACCTCAATTTTGGAAAATATGAAGTTAATTTTCAATCAAAACCTGATTTGCATGTGGATGGTAGGTGCAAAATGCATCAGACGCAAGTTTTAGAGTAAAAAGTACGTATAACAAAGTATAAAATAGTACGTTTGTTTTGTTAGTGTGGACAATGTCTTGCTTCTGTCAAAGAAAAAGAAAAAAAAAAACCTCCTGTGTGCCGTTTTCATTTCTTCTTTTACCTAATTTTATTTTCTCTTAAATAGTTGTAATGTCTAAATACACTTACATCCACTGTGTTGACCCACCTGATCCTGTTCAGGGTAACAGTGAGCTCATAACTCCATCTCCAATGGGCATTTGGGCAAAAGGTTGCTTACATCCCAAGCAGGTCACCAGTTTGTTAGAGTGCCACAAAGACAACTGAAATAACCATTTACACTCAAACTCATTCATAAGGGAACAATTTAGAGTATTCCAGCGTGTATGTTTTTGTATTGAGGCAGGAAACCAGATAAAGCCCGCACAAGCTTGGGGAGAACATGCAAACAGAGAACAGAATGACCTGAGCCAAGAGGCAAACCTGCAACCTTCTTTTTGCATCACAATTCTACTAACCAACTGTGCAATTGTCTCAAGACAATGAATAATATAAGGTAGTCCTCGATATTACGAACGGGTTCCGTACCTACAAACCGTTTGTAACCCAATTTTGCCGTAAGTTGGAATTCATTACACGTGGCGCCGCACCCGTTTGTAAGTTCAGATTTTTTGCCGTAAGTCGAGGAAATACATATAAAATGTATGCTAACACTGCGCCGCACACCCGTTCTTAAGTCTGAGTTGCCGTAAGTCGAGGGCGCCTTAAGTCGAGGACTACCTGTATATATGTGTGTGTGTGTGTGTGTATCATTACTTTTTAAAAGGCATTGCTTTGAAGATTCTAAAGCTATTCATTTTCTTTTCTTTTGGATTTGCAGGATGTCTTACAACTTCATTAAAACAAATGTTTGCATGTTAGCTATACCGGAATTGCCAGGTGACTTTCTATTGACATTGTTGCTGCTGCCTGAACATACTGTGTTTCAACTAATATCGCTGGTCAGGAATGACTTCATGAGTATTGTCTCTCTTGGTCTCTCCAGGTCTCTCTTGTAAATGAGTCCTCGAGGCTCAATGAGATTAACCTGCCTAAATAAAGGTTGAATGAATG
>JARVLU010001073.1:9675480-9687144 GCA_031762415.1 Simpsonichthys santanae | reverse complement strand
ACGTATCATTATTGAAAAATGAGAAATCTAATTCATCCATCGTGTTTTGATTAGTCTTGACTTTTTTTTTTTTTTTTTTTTTTTGAATAAAATTGATCCAAACTTGTTCCTGTTGTTTAACAAAGTTATTTGCAGACTGGTGAACCACTGCCCATTGTTACCTCTGAAAAAATGTGTTCTATCTTAAATGCTCTTTTTACATTATGTCCTCTTACTGACTTGTTTTCAAATAACCTACTTTTTGCAAAATGCTCCCCAAAATGCTTTTTACTCACACCACTAACCTTTACAGCCTTCTGTTGCCTCCGTGTTTCATTGTAAATTAAATGTAGTTTTATGAGTTTTTTTATGGTTTTATTTACATTTTTCTCAATGGACTTGTGAAATTGAGGTTGCAAATCTTTGATGTGCAAAGTAAAATTGGTTAAAAAAATGAATTAGTGCAAGCTGTGATGGACTTGCAACATGTCCAGGGTGTCCCCCACCTATCACACAGTGACTGCTGGATATGGGCACCAGTGAACCCCATGACCCAAAGAGGAAAAAGCAGGTAAATATAATGTAAGGATGAATTAGTGCAAGAGTTGTTAGTTATTTGTTTGCCACGAAAGAGGTTGCTGCAAGAATCTCAGAGATCTTGCAAAAGCTCCCCTGTGGATTTAAGTTGCAGCATGTGTTTCTGCCCAAGGAAGGCGCCATGCTGTTGTAATTAGTCGTCTGTGGGTACCACACAACTGGTTGCAGGAGTTTTGTTACTGAAGAGATGTTTTCATAGGCTTGCTTTGGGTGCTCGATGCCTTGCTGCTGAAATAGTTTGAGACAGATCACACACTTTCATATGGCATGGCAAGACAGATGAAAACATCTAAAGTGCCACACCTTTGGGGCAGCCATGGTTCAGTTGTGAAGTGTAGACCACTTGGACTATGTAACTGTTGCATCAAATGCATAAAATAGATGCACTCAAAAATCAAAGCAAACTGCAAGAAAACACTGCTATGATCATTACAAGTAATCAGCATGACTTCAACAGAACCAAACACAAGTTTTGAGGTATTCAAAGAAACAAACATGGTCAAATATTCAATAATTCAAATATCTAACAAAATGCACTAATAAAACATGTTTTGCCTTACAATTAATAGGTCAAAAAGTTAATTTAGTAAACTAATGATTTTGTTCATTTTGGACAAAAGTTGAAAAGCAATCAAAGTTCAATCTTGAGCAGAATCAGCAGGTATGCTCAAATTGTGGGTTCTGAAATTCTCTCAGCTGTCACCACATATATTGAGCTCAAGCAGTTGAAACATGCAAATAATTTTTGGACTGTTGGAGGAAACTGGAATACTCATAGAAAACCCACACGAACTTGCAAACTCCAAACAAAAAGACCCTCAGCCCTAACCAGGGCTTGAAGCTATGACCTTCTTGCTGTGAGCTAACCACTATGAGGTTTTCAGATTATTGAATTAGGGTTTTATTTACACATTTATACCGTGCTATAACCTTTATGTCTTTCTTTAAAACTGACCACTTTTTTGAAATACCTTCCTTTAATCTTTAGCATCATTGTTAAATGTAGGCATTCCTTTTTTTTAATAGCGCTATAATTCCTGATGACATCACTTTAGACCAATCAAATTTGAGTTTTTAAACTGGCTCTCTTGTACACAAAACTTGCTTGTTCCCAGACAGATGATAAATCTACCAATTTCAATAAATATTTTATAATTTTGAAGCTTTTGAGATTGAGGATTTCAAAACAGTAATTTGTGTTTTGTGGAATCAGATAACTGCAGTGTTGGATCCAAATAGGAATCGACTGTAGATGTTCCTCCAATGAATACTTTCTGAAAGTTTCATAAAAATCCATCCAGAGGTGTATGACATATTTTGCTTACAGTCAGACAGAGTTGACTCCAAACTGCACATGGATAATTTGTTTAGGATATTTCACAAACAGTGTTGAGGACATGTGTTGGGGATGACTGTCAACTACTACCACACTCAATTTTACATATCTGCAAACTGACTGAGCTTACTAATTTTTAGGTTTTTTTAATGGCAGATGGTTATGGCCACCATTTTGAATTGGGTTGAATAAATCCATCAAACCACTATCTTTCCCCGCTTTTTCCTTTTTGCATCGCTGGGGTCACTGGTGCCCAAATCCAGCAGTCATTGTGTGATAGAAGGGGGACACCCTGAACAGGTCTCCAGTCCATAATAGGGACACATAGAGACAAACGAGACAAACAACCATTCACTCTCTCACTCACACCAAAAGTTATTGATTCTGGATGTGTTTCTAAGCGTCACTTTCTGCTGAAAGTTTCTATTTTGTTAAAATGTGTTCAGTGATTTATGATATACCTTGATAACATACAGTCACACACTAACGGGCAAAAACAGTATTGTTGACCTTTACCTTTTGACAGAAAATAATAAAATACTTATTTTTTTCAATCTACTAAACAGCAGATCTTTAAGAACTAAGTTTTTCCAAGGCTGTCAAAACTAAAGAATCAACAGCAACCCCAGTGCAAGCACTTCGTATTCATCCACACAATGAGGCATGGTAAAACACGAATTTATGATTCAATGAAACGTTTTGTACATACAGTACAATACACCGTCAAGGTTTAAGACTGTGCAGGGCACGCAAGCTCCCCCTGCTCATGCCAGCACGTCCAGGCCTGTTTGAAGTTCACCCACGACCATCTGGATGGTCCAGAGGAGGCATGGGAGAAGGTTCTGTGGTCAAATGAGACCAAAATAGAGCTTTTTGGTATCACCTGCGCTCACCGTGTTTGGATGAAGAAGAATGATAAGTACAACACCAAGAACATGGGGGTGGAAACATGCTTTGGGTGTGCTTTTCTGCAAGGAGGAGTCGACTGCACCGTACTGAAGGGAATGGGGTCATGTATCATGAGATTTTGGCCAACTACCTCCTTCCCTCAGTAAAAGCATTGGAAGATGGATCATGGCTGAGTCTTCCAGCATGACAATGACCTGAATCACAGACAGGACAATTAAAGAGTGGCTCCATAAGCAGCATTTCAAGGTCCTGGAGTCTCCAGGACTCAATGCTGTCCATTGACAGCCGAGAAACCTGAAAGATCTGAAGATCTTTTTGGAGAAGCGGGCCAAAATCCCTGCTGCAGTGTGTCCAAACCTGGTCAAGAACTGCAGGAAATGTCTGACCTCTGTAACTACAAACAAAGGTTTCTGTACCAAATATTAAGTTCTGGTTTATATTGTTTCAAATATTTATTTCATGCAATACAATGCAAATAATTTACAGTATTTAAAAAAAAAAGCATGCAATGTGATTGGGGGAGGGGGGGGGGGTTGTCAGATTATGTCGCTCACAGTTAAAGTGTACCTACAATAAAAATTATAGATCTCTCCATTCTTTGTAGATGGGAATACTTGTACTTATTTCCCTACTGTATGTACTTGCTTAAAACATATAAATACAAAGAAAAAGTGTCAAGTCAATTTTCCCTCACAGAGTTAAAGAATCCCCACTTCACAAAAAAGCTTGCAGGAAGCTAATTGTCAATAGAAAATTTCTGTACGTAAGAGAACAACTCCCCAGGTAGTCCCTATTATTCCCTGCATGAATTGACAGGGATAATGAGGAAATTAAGGTTTTATTAATTTGCCCAGAGGACAAGATGAGAGAAAAGCAGGGGAGGAAAGTGGAGGCAAAGACTCCCTCTTTGAAATAAAGGTTAATTTGAAGACGAGGGTAGCGGCAGCTCAGTGAGGTCCTGGCAATATTTTGATGCTCCTGGTTAGAAGCCAGCTGTCCCACTGTGGTGCATCTCTGGCAAAAGACTGAGTGAGAGACAGATGAGACGGTGATGAAGTCCCAGCCAAGACTGGGTCAATTCTAGGAATCATGAGGAGCAAATGAGATGCTAGCTCCATCACTAATGCTCATGGCTACATTAGGCCATCTAGCTTCATGATGCACACCCTGGGTGAAGACACTTTAGAAACTTAACATTTGACTTTGATGAGGTCAGGGTTGAGGAGCAGCCGGCAGACTGGCATGGTGCTGATGACCTTATGCTGTCCTGCTGATGACCTAGCCATGCTCAACACCACCGTTTTACACAAAATGACCCCGATCACCCTCTAGATTTTTCATCTTTCTGCAGAATACTATTACACCTCACCCTGTCTCCTTCGTCTCATAGGTATAACATACATTTTATGTTTTTATGATGTTCATTTTGTTAAGTTGTGTCTTTTTCAACAGAGCATTTTATTTTTATTTTTCACAAGCTCCTCAACAATAATTTCCATTTTTTTTTCTCATGTGGTCTAACACTGCCAATTTCTCTCGACTGACATGCAAAGTTCATGCAGCTTTCCTTTTTCCTATTGTTGTTCTTAAAAGCCTTAAAGAAAAAGATATTAGGTATTAAAGCAAATATTCTGCAGTAAGTTTACTTAAATTCTTTTTTTTTTTTTTTTTTTTTTTTTTTTTTTTTTTTTTTTTTTTTTTTTTTTTTTTTTTTGTAAAAAGGGTACAAAAATGATTTTTCAAAAATGATTTTTCTTCAGTCTTGGAGCATTTCATCTTGTAACACTTGTTAATCACTTTCAGTATATAGTAAAGTGGTACACTGATGTCCCTCGTTGCTGTGGGGTGTGAATAGTGAATATTTGCAGTTTTGGAGATGAGTGCTTTTCTGCACTGGGACTGACCACAGAATACAAGTAAGCAAGTTTTATGGTGCAAGAAATTCTGGTAAGCAGGAGTTACACTGTGCATGTGAATAGAGGTAGTTTGTTTGTGTGTTTGTTTTTTTTTTTCTTATCCCAGGCAGTGCAGAGTGACAAAACCTGGCGAGAGGAGGAATTTTATCCATGACCAGGTATAATGGCGAAGACAAGGGGTGGCCAGTGGTGGCATTGCCCAGCAGAGATCAATATTCAATCACATCAATCATTTCAACAAACTATACTTTTAAGCAATATAGAAACAAACAAAAAAAAATCCTCAAAATGACTGGAGTGGCCAGTTTACATATGTATATGGTGGTGGCCATCTTGGATTTTGATGTGGCAACACAATTAAAAAAAAAAAAAAAAAAAAAAAAAAAAAAAAACACGTTTTTATGCGTAGATATGGCCACACACTGAAATGGAAGTCAGTGTCTTGTTTATTTTTCAAGTTGTAATTTCACAACATGGACAAAACTTTATGGCGGCAGCCATTTTTGATTTTGATGTAGAATCCCAATTTTTGAAAATAATTTTTCTTATGTCTAGATGTTGTCACATACTAAAATGGAAGTTGGCACTTCATTTATTTTTCAAATCATCATGCTCAAAACTTGCTCGGACAGACAGAGGGTATTTCAATTCCATCTCTTTGCTCCACAAGCTGTTTTTTTTTTTTTTTTTTTTACACATCTAAAGTTTAATTTAGCGTTACATGTTATGTTTATTTCAGTTTCTAATAATTAAATAACAATGGATGCAAACATGGTCGTAATGTTATAGCCAATGAGCGTCTGATTTTAAGCATTAGTTTAGGTGGAAATGACAAGATTTCCTCGTGCTGTCACTGCTGTTTTGGCGGAACAGCTCTACATGCCTGAATGTGCACAAAGAGCCAGGGCCATCTAGTCTCCTTCTCTCCAGCCAACCATTCTCCCAGGGGAGTGATTGACGGGAGCTTTGCTGGAGCAATCTCTCCCAAAAATCCACCTCTTTCTCTCTTATCCTCAAAGGGTCTTGTGCGGTTCCAAACAAGATGAGTGCTGGTTTTCATGAAAGGGATTTGCATTTTGGGCCAGCATTTTCTTGTGCTTTGTGGATGTCTGCACTGAGCCCTTAGCGAGGAATGTCAGAGCTCTTGCTGAGATTTGTGCAAAGTGTTTTTTTTTTTTTCTCTTTTAACAGTTTGGATGCATTTTTTTGTGAATTATTGACCATAAAGCTAAATAAATTAATGTTTATTCAGAAATTGAATATTACTCATGACAGACTAAGATAGAAGATCATGTATCAGAAAAGTCCAAATGAAAATTATGCATATTTTTTTGTTAAACTTTGGACTCAAAATTGTGCAAATGCATCCATAAATGTGTGCGCTTAGAAAACATGGACTAAAAGCTTCCACACTGCTATTGTGTTAACAGTTCCATAAAAACCAACAAGGAAGAATTACTTTGTTTTTTTTGTTTTTTCTTCTTCTTCTGTGGTTCAAACTAACTGGGAAAATAACATTCTTGAAAATAATGTCAAGTGCCACATAATCCCTGATTAAAGATCAGTGAGTTATTTGTTAGTGCTGGGTTGGTGGTATAATGAGGAAAAAACGCTGCTCCACCTGAGGCGATGCTTCCGTAATCTTCACAGTAAACACTTATCATGCATTGCCATTGATTAGGACGTGCCTCTCATCAATCATCAGTGGCTCATCTGAGCAGATTAATAATGATGACATCTGTACTTAGTCAAGAGCTCTGATTAGAGGGAGGAGGGAGGCAAAGGCATCGGATAATAGCGAGCAGCGAGGTGTTCAGGAACTTCATCATGCCGTCTGCTTCAATTGGTGATTGGGGCGTCTTACTTTTACAAGTTTGCTTGCTGATGTTTCTATGAAGCAAAAATATCTATACAAAATATATCACAGGAATAGCTCTGATTGAAAGCATGTATGTGATGCACATATATTGAAAAATACGAATAGAATTTTAAAACTTTTATACATTTAGTGTCTTTTTTTTAAACCCACGGCTGAAAGGGGAAGTGGGACGATAATGTTGTTGCCCATTTTGTTTGTTTCTGTGTGTTTTTATTTATTTATTTTTTTTGCACAAAATTTGCAAGAAATCAGTCAGTTTTACTGATTTTTAGTTGAAAATGCATGCAATAATACCTAAAAGTGAATCACAATACATATTCTGAAGGTGACATCTTACAATTTTGCACAAAATTGTACATAATGTTATTTTCAAGATGTGGCCAAAATGGATTCTAACTCTATTTCTACATAAAGATGTAATAAAAATATGCAGTATTGTTATCACTGTCAGTACAATGTGTTGAAGTATGAGCTGAGCTGTAAGGCAAAGCGCTCCGATTGCCGGTCAGTCTGCATTCCTATCTATGACCACAAACTCTGAGTAGTGACCAAAGGAAGAAGTTCGTGGATACAGGTGGTCAAAATAAAGTTCTCTGCAGTGTTGCTGGACTGTCCCTTAGAGATAGAGAGAAGTTCAGTTATCCAGGAGAGACGTGGAATAGAGCCGCTGCTCCTCCACATCGAGAGGAGCCAGTTGAGGTGGTTAGGACATTTAGAAAGGATGGCCGCTGGATGAGGTGCTCTGGGCATGTCTGACAGAGGCTCCAGGGAAGAGCCAGGACATGCTGGAGAGACTGTATCTCTTGGCTGGCCTGGGAATGTTATTGGGTCCTCCCATAAGAGCTAAAAAAAGTGGCTAGGGAAAGAGATGTCTGGGCTTCCCTTCTTAAACTGCTGCCCCACGACCTGTCTCTGGAACAAGCAAAATAGGATGGATGGATGGATGGATGGATGGATGGATGGATGGATGGATGGATGGATGGATGGATGGATTTTATAATAAATTATTGAATTCTAAGTTTAAAAGTCATGAAAAATGGCAGCGGACATGCATTCATTGAAACAATTCTAAGTGTCAATGACATCACATGCCTTTGCACAGAAACTAAAATCATGATGATTGCGAGAAGAGGTAAACCAAAACATAAAGCTCTTGGATATATTAAATGTATGATAAAGCACTACCTTCAAGAGAACAGGTCTGTTAATTTCTTCAGCAGCTAATAGTAAAAACCCAACCTTTCCTTGATGAATATCTGGGAGTGCACTTATCTGGCAAATATTAAAAATAGATTATGGAGCCATTGGGAAGTAAGTGGTTCCATAAGTAGAATTGATGGCACTAAAAAGTATCATAGAGACTGCCTACATTACCTTGAGGGTCTTATCCTCATAATGATGCCATGTTTCGCATGCTTTCCCCTTGAAAAATGGCAACCATTTTGCTGTGAGCTCTGACACTTCACTTAAACTGCTATTCCAAACAGTTAACAGGAGCACGATGGCTCACATACCAGACAGCTGGAAGATGGACAACGGGCAGTTATAGTGCTGGGGGAAGAAAAAAAAAAAACACTCAGCTTTCACACATAATCAAGAATGCCAAGGCCAAATAAAATGGCTTTATTTTACTGGGGGGCATTACAGAAAATGCCAGAATTTCCTCTATAAAATATACCTGAATTTGATTGATTTGGCATAAGGAACAAAATTGTTAACTTATACTGTACCTCTTGTTTATTATGATTACTACTGAGCCCTAAATCAGGTTTAAAACATATTGTTTCCATTTGTCACTTTACAAAATGAACATGAGTTTGTAATTAACATAAAAACAATGACTAGAAAAATAATTCTTGATGTGAAGTTTGGAAAACCCCTGCAGGTTTTTCATATGAGTGATACATTCCTCTATGGCAGGTCAGAAAGTTGTGGACAGCTGCCAGCTCCATGGGGTTTTTAGATGCCTTGTGCAATTAGGTTCTTTCACAGCAAAAGACTGCAGAGGAGCGGCTGCTGCTGCCAGACCCTTCCCCTAGACCCTGAGCTCCTTCCCTCAGCCAGCCGTTCAGCAGACAGGTTGAAAGGTGCCATTTGACCATGGAGATGGGGCTTCCTATCCTGCCAGCAGGCTTTTGAGCCGATTTGAAGGCGTGTGTCCCTGGACCGGAAAATCTTCCCTATCCGAAAAGTCGATTAAAGCCAACAGCTGCGTTTCAGGTTGTGCCAGGCGACTGTGCAACGGACACGCACACAAGGACGAACTTTAACATCAAGAAGTGTTTGGAGCTGTGCGCATCAACTGAGTGCACACATGAAAGCGTCTTTATACGCTTCACCAGTCAGCCTCAGAAAGTTGTGTCCACTTTATCAACAAACTTTATCAAATTTATTAATGAGAGGAAGAATGGAGCAGAAGAAGAGGAAATATAGGTTTGAATTGATATAGAAGCGAGGTGAAAAGCAAGAAATAAATGATTGTATTTGTGCCATACCGTCACTGTGTAAAATGGGGAAAAGAATATCAAGCTATGAGCTTTAAAGCAAATGCACCAAAAATGGAATTAGAGTCACATTTTTTTTCAAAGCACCCTCTTGCTCTTAGACTTTCAGTTGTTTATGTCGAGCAGTTGAACACAGCAATGGTCCTCATTTCTCAGCCACCACCAAATAAATTTCCATTGCAGGAAGGAAAATCAATGCATGCATTCTGCCTCTTTTAGGGTCCTTGTAGACTCTCCCTTGTAATTTTAAAAGTATGTTAATGTAATTTATTGAACCTCTTACCCTAATCACACACATTGCCTATAATTACATACCTTGACGGCTGCTAGACTTCTAATTGCTAATGCTTTTTCCTGGAATTTGTCCTCTAATTCTTGTATGTAATGACTCTTAAGAGAGAGAAAAGTGCTTTGCTGCTGCTTTTAGCTGCTTCATGGGAAGCAAGGGTGCTGTAGTTCAAGTTGTCTCTGAGGTTCTTGTAATCTTTACCCAACGGTGGAATGAAAGCAGAGAATAATTTTTAAATATTCCTCATCTGAATATCAGAAATACAATGTTTTAGTTTTTTTTTTTTTTTTTAAACTACTTCTCGTAACACAAAGGGCATGCTTACCTCACCTGACTCTCTAGAAACAGGTGAACATTTTTTTTTTTGTCCTCTTTTGTAGATGATAATTATTTCAAGTTTGTTCTGTTCTTTCAAAATGGCAACAGCTTCATGGAAAAATTCCTTCCTGTCTAAAATAGATGTGGATTTATCACGCTTTGTGCAATTTGCAGGCCAAATGTGACAATTAACCATCACCATACTGTGTGGCATTTTCTGAGTTAGACTCTTGATTTGTTTTGAAATCTGCTTAATTTTTCTTTTGTTTTCTCTGCTTCAATGAAAAGACTAAACTCAGAAACGCATTAGCCACAGACAGATGTTCCTACTGTTGTTTTTGCTGCAGGTTTGCTTTACCGGCTGGAAATCAAAGACTCCCACTGTTTTAAAATCCATTAAACCTTATCCCATTTTAGCCTCATTCTATGGTTGAAGCAGTGGTATATTTACAATGTTAGCGGTGTTGCCTGCGCCACCGTATCAAAGTTGTTGTTTCGCAACGGCCATTAGAAAGCTACTTTACAATGCACCGGCATTCCAGTACACTGCAGCTTTTGTTTTAAGGATGGTTTTCCATGCTCTGCTTCAAAAGACAATAACTTTTTTTCTTCTTCTGAGTTTAGTTTAAAATGTTTCAACAGATAAGTTCAATTTTATAGAATGTTTTATACTTGGTATTTAATTCAGATGTGTATTGTCAGTTTGATCCTATCCCTAATGTGTGGAATAAAGCAAAGTCACAAGGGCTCAAAATGCTTGACTTTTTATTTGTCTTGACTTGCTGCAATCAGGAGGAAGACTCTAAAATAATCAAAGTTATGGTGCAACAATTGTATTAAATGGTTCAATATTTTGCTAAGATCAGTAGTGATGGGATTGTTTTGGTCAAATATGACATGCTTTGTACTTCAGAAGCATGTTCCAACAACAATGACATGCACGTCCATGATTGCACCATGCCCCAGACTCCTCCCAGGCATGATTCTCTTGGACCATGTCAGGATACTGCTTTGTACTAGAATATCACATCATCAGGATGTAGTAAGAACTTTTGGCTGATGTAAGAGTGGCAGCGGGACACGATGCACACAGCTTTAACCCTCCTAAGACTCTTGCAATGGCCTACATAGACCGCTGCCAGCACGGTGTGGGAGTGATGGAATCACAGCCTAGGCATAAAGCCAGAAAGGTTTGTCCTATTTCAAATTCTCAATGACAAAGTGACACCAATTGAATCCCCCGCACCACTGTCAGCCCTAAAGCACACAAAGCTGACTAAAATAATTTGCATATCACAATGAATAAAAAACTAGACACGTTCACAAAACTGTTGCGCAAAATAGCGGCAAAGACCAGTCGGCCTCTATGCTGCCGCTATTCGTTCACAAATCATTGATGGAGTCGGTCATGTTTTGCGTAGATGTGAGCTATCAGAAATGAAGGTAGCGTTGCAGAATTAAACAAGCAGTAAGTACACTGATGTGTCCCATTGCTGAAGGATTTGAATAATGAATGTTTGCAGTTTTGGACACAAGTGTTTTTTCTGGTCTTGGATTAGAGATTGCAAATAAACTTTAATGTTATAGATGCACAATATTCAAGTGGGTAGGAGTTACAATGTTTAAGAAGAAATGTTTTTTTTTTTCTGCATGTTCCAGGCAGCGCAAAGTGATTGATCCTGGGGAGTAAGCAATTTCATCCCCAACCAGGCACAATGGCAGAGTCAGGGAGTTACCCCTAGTGGCCTTGGCCTCTGAGGAGCTGCCGAGGACGGCCAGAGGCAAATCCAGTGTCCTGAAATGATGACAGAATGTTTATTGACAGGTCTCTCTTGTAAATGAGTCCTCGAGGCTCAATTGGATTAACCTGCCAAAATAAAGGTTGAATGAATGAAAATTCAGCTGGGCTCCTCTGAAAAGTCCGTGGAATTCATCAG
>JARVLU010001073.1:9618853-9633345 GCA_031762415.1 Simpsonichthys santanae | reverse complement strand
TACACTAAGCACTAATATCATAGAATAACATTACTCCAAATAACATTACCTCTCCTCCTGCCTAAAGACTGCTGATTGGCACCAGCTCCCTAACACCCCAAAAGAACAAGTGTGAAACGAGAAATGGATGAATACATGTTTGTGTTGTTTTTGTTTTTATTTAATTTTACTTTATTTTTTTTATAGAGAAAACCATCAAGATTCACAGCCAGTTACCAGATTGTGTTAGATGCACGGTATGATGTGGAAATGTACAGTAGTGTAAAAACTAATGAATTAAGTTTGCTTGTAAATTTTTTATTTTTTTTTTCTTCTTGCACAACATTACTGTTGTATCATATAAACTCTGTTAGATTGTGCTCAACGTGTTATGCTGCCAGACCACTGAGGACAAATTGACCTCATTTCCTTAAATGAGTTGTTGCAATTTAATAGTTCTAATTTGAAATTATTTCTAACCATGTGATTCTCAACCTGCCATTGTGTATCTGTTCTTCCTTCCTGTTCCTCTCAAAACCTAACCGGTCGAAGCAGATGGTCGCTTGTCCTGAGCCTGGTTCTGCTGTAGGTTTCTTCCTCGTGAGGGAGTTTTTCCTTTCCACTGTCACCTTCATCCTTGCTCAAGATGAGAGTTATGTGATGAAGTTAAACTCAAAGCAGTCTGCTCCTCAGACAAATAATGATAAATTAATATTTTTATGTATGGATGTTTCTGTTCAGTGCCCTGAGATTACTTCTGTTGTGACTGCTAGATAAATAAACCGAATTGAATTGAATGTTTCACTACGCTATAATTGTTCCACTAGAACTAGTTGGTGTTGGAATACAAACTGTTTGTTTTAAGAGTAAAAATACATAGAACAATAAAACATGAATAAAATATACTAATTAATGTATAAGGGATGGTGGTTTATAAATACAGTATAGCAACTGTTACAAAACCCTTTATAAAACATTTGGGATTTAAACTGTTTTAGAGTTTTAGAATAGCAGTAATGTATATTGATCTTGGCCTCACCCTGACTAGCTCTTTGCTCAATGTTCTGAACCATATTTGAAGAGGTTCAGTCTATATCTACAGCCATTAAGGTGTTGTATAGGTAGGGCTGATGATGTATACACTTTGTGATAAAACTGTTCTTGTGAACAAATTCAAACATATTTCATGCAGTGAAGATCATGTTTTTATTACCTGCCAGCATGTATATCTAACGTCCATAGAGCAGTAATTGTCACAGCGGTGCAAGTGTTGTTGCGTTTGCTGAGCTACTGTTAGAAATTTGCTGCAGCCTAAATTAAATTTTTGACAAACCACATGGAAAGAAAATTAAATCGGAAAGCCATGACATCTTTAAATTAATTTCCAACAGACTCTCGACTGAAATTTAATATTTTTATTACATTTTTTTTCCCCCAGTGGTATATTATCACATTACAATGAGTATTATTATGTGGCCTCATGGGGAAAAAGCTGTCTTTAGCTTCTCTTGCTTATGCTCCAAATCTTTTTAAAGTATACGTTAGAGCTCCCAGATGATCCTAGAGAAGCTGCAGCCTTACAAAAAATGGAAATAAAACAGTACATCCTTATCAGCCCTGACCTTTAAGAGAACCAGACAGAGCACGAGGAAAGGAAGATTTTAGGTGTCCATGTGGAAAAGAAGCCCTCAAGTAGCAATTACAATCCCAGTCATTACTCTTCCCTGACCACTCAAAGCAACCCCTCCAAGGAAATAAAACCCCTACCTCATATTTACTATAGGATCCTTTGTTTCCAAAGAGACACACACCTGCAGTGGAGTCATTCCCAGCAGAAATGTTTGGCTTGCGAAAGCAACCCACCAATCAAAGCTTCTCTGGAGAGCAATCAAAGAATTGCCACTGGCTACAGAGGAATTCGGTCTAATCTGAGAGGAAGACGAGTGTGCGTCTCTTTGTGTGAGAGAGACAAATGAAAAGACGTGTCCTAGGGAAGGAAAATAAAGATACACAGCAGAATCGTTTTGAGAACAGTAGGTAAGAAGACTGTTTAGAAACCTTATCTAGTTAATTCCATTGCTTGAACTGAGAATCTAAGTAGTTTGTCTGTGGTATGTGTGTTGCTCATATGTGTGTGGACACATTTACTAGCAGACAGAGGTCTGTGCGTGTGTTGCTGTTGCACAAACTTGATTTAGCACTGTCCCAGTAAAAGGCAGTAGCAGAGAGGGACACGGGGTCATCGGAGTACAGCCCTGTATCAGCCCTTTATTTTGCACTTTGGGCCAAAGATGAAAAATAAAAAAGCATGCAGCATAATATGGACAATATATGGATTTTATGGAAGAACAGCAGGGTATTACTATACATTCTAAAGATTGTCTACATTTGTCTCATAATTCTGGACTGCATTTAGCCTTTGAGATTGTTTTTATTTGTAATATTTAATGCACATGCAAAATTTTACTTTAAAAGAAACTGCTATTGGCTCTATTATAAGAATTATTTTTAAATATATTTTCCGATGTAGCTCATATAGTCTTGCTGGGACAAGTAGACATTTTCTAGTGCTGGTTACCAGTTTCAATTGACATAAGTATTATTTTTTTCAGTAATTAATTTGCCAGTCATCTTTAATGACAGACTTTTAAACTATCTCTATATGTTGAGAAATGATGGTTATAGCCATTTTGGTTAAATATTGCAAAACAAGATTACACTTTAATGCCATATCTTGCATGACCTGTTAGTATTTGGAGTAGGGGCTTGGCTACCACATCAAAGTTTATCTTAATATTGTAAAAAAAATAATAATAATACTGATTTAAAGCCATTTATGTGCTTGCTAAGGTTTCTTATGTGGCAACCATTATGAGTCACACTGACTCTAAAAGTTAAATGGGATGTATATATAATTTTACAAATCATATTTGATTAAATTCTGTCTGTTGCTTTACAAGATATTTTGCAGTCAAACAAAGGAACACACGGACACTGATAAAACATATTACTACCCATTATTCATCTTTAGACAGTCAGCAGCAATGAAGAATATGTATCTGCCATATCAATACTTGTTAACCATGTTTACCAGGAGAAAATATCACAACACCAATAATGGGGAAAATGCAGAAAATTCTATGAAGGTTGAAAATTTGATCTTTTAGTGAACAGACTTTTAATATGGTGTTCTTTTTACAGATTTTGTGCTCTTTGGTATTTTTCATAACGGCTGACAGCTATAGGAAGCAGATTTGAGTCCCAGCTACAGAGTTAGGGTTGGCTCAGACTGGCCTTCAGAGCACTGCACCAGATCTTCATTAGTAACATGGAGAAGTGGGCAGCACTTCCACAACTCCCAGTGGTCCAGTTCATCTCTCAACAGTGTAAACAGCCCATTATATCAAAACAGAAGGAAGGTAGCTGCATTCTGGCCCACTTATATTACACAGCAGCACAAATCCCTCACCCAAAGACAAAGACAGGCTGTTTTCTAAGGACACAAAGCAAAATAAAAGCAAGACTTCCATCCAAGCAAATACAATTTGCATCATGTGTGTTAGCAACATTGATATTTATTTATTAGTGTTAGTTTACTTTTTTAACTATTAACTTGCTTGGGATTGGAGATTAAAACAAATGTGACTTAACCTGGAAATTAGCACATTTACAGTATACACCAAATTTTGTTTTTAATTAAATAAACAATGTTAAAAGTAAAATTTACCTCTGTACCATTTCTAATATTTATTAAAACTTTACTTTTCTTTATTTATAACCATAAATTAAAAATTGAACAATTTATTATTTTGATTTAAACAATAAGACAATCCTAAATTGAATAAAATATGTATTTTTGAACTGATTTGAATGTGGGCCGCACGGTGGTGCAACTGGTAGAGCTGCTGCCTCTCAGCAAGCAGGTCCCTGGTTCAAATCCTAGTCCAGGGGTCTTTCTAGGTGGAGTTTGCATGTTCTCTCCGTGCATGCGTGGGTTTTCTCCGGGTACTCTGGTTTCCTCCCACAGACCAAAAACATTCATGTTAGGCTGATTGGTAACGCTAAATTGTCCCTAGGTGTGAGTGAGAGAGAAAATGCTTGTTTGTCTCGTTTGTCTCCATGTGTCCCTGTGATGGACTGGAGACCTGTCCAGGGTGTACACCGCCTCTCGCACAGTGAAAGCTGGACATGGGCACCGGCGGCTTCCGCGACCCAAAAAAGAAAGAAGCAGGTAAAGATGATGGATGGATGGGTGGTATATGCATTTTTTCTTTAAAATGCCTTAATATATTACATCTGATGATCAGCAAACATTAGGAGGTCCAGGAGCTTACAGTATTCAGCCTTGCTGCAGCAGTAGTTGACATGATCTTCATGTCTTCGAGTTCATTCCTTTTAGCTTCTCTGTTCTGTCAGTTTGCATTAAACCCGGCGGCACATGCACACAAGCTTGTGACCATTAGACCTTGTAGTTTCTTTTTCAATTCAGCTTAGAGATTTCACCTCACTAGCTTTATTAGGTTTCCCAGCCATCCTCAAGCATTTGCTCTCTGATCCCAAAGTCCAAAAGGATCTCAGTCCCAAAGGAATGAAGAGGGACTCCAGAGAAACCGGAGGCCAAGCAACAGAAATCGAAAGTACTTTCAAATCCAGAGCCTGAAAATAAGGCCTTAAAGGGCAGTTTTATTGGGCTTTGGAAGGCTGTGATGAATAGGATGCACTGTAACACTAATAATAGGAAAGGATATGACACTGGGAAGCACAGATAAATGCAGGAGGCGCTGAGGAGAAAAAATTTTGTGTTGAAAGCTTTTTTTTTTTTTTTTTGAAGGTGCAGTGTCAGCTCACGTCCTGTGATTTCTGCTTACAGAGCCAGAAAGGCTCGGTCAACCTGGTAGGTCAAAGCAAGGCACCGACTCTCTCAGCTGCATAGCAACTGGCCTCAATGTCATTCTGATGCTTTTGGAAACTACAACTCAACTGTGTGCACGCCTGTAAACAAGATGTGACCTGAGGCATACAAAACGAAATCACTTTATAATACCCACCAGTTTCTAAACTGTAACACTGTAATCCCTAAATCACAAAGCTTGCCTTCACATTGAGTTCAGTCCAAAACTAGTGAACACCGCATAAGAGTCACACGTGTTGCTGCTGTTTTCTGGGATTGAGCACAATGCTGTGGAAAAAGTATCGGTCACCCTACAGATTTCTTCTAGTGAACCTATCCAAGCCAGCCTGGCCCTACATGAAAAGGTCAGTGCTTCACTTGCCAATTTATGAACTAACCGTTATTTTATTTATTTAATTATTTTTTGGGGAAAACTGAATTCAATTTCTCTTTTTTGAGTTTTTTTATTTTGCATTTTATTGTTGGATGTAACTGGGACCCTGTGTACATAATTTCGTTTCATCACATGTACCACATGTGGTGCAAATGACAATAAAGATTCTCTGACTCTGACTCTGACTCTAACTGCACCAACCCTTGCAGAATCAAGAAATTACTTAAATAGACTCGTTATCCACAAATGGAGAAAGTTTAGAACAGTGGTGAACCTTCCAAGAAGTGGTCGGCCAACAGAAATCACTCTAAGGGCGCATGGAGGACTCGTTGAGGAGATCCCAATAAAGCTAAAACAGCGACTAAAGCCCTGCAAGCCTCAGCTGCTTTAGTTAAAGTCAGAGTTTCTGGTTCAACGATAAGAAGACGAAGGGCAAAAATGACCTCCATGATAGAGCATGCAGTGGAGAGCATCCTGTGCACATCATCAACGTGTGGCATGGAGGCTGCAGAAAGGAAAGTTCTGCAGAGAGTGGTGAAGGCTGCACAAAAGACTGTCGGATGCAGGAAGAGGGTCAGCTGCATCATGACGGACCTCACTCACCCTGCACACTCACATTTTTCCATGCTTCCCTCAGGCAGGAGGTTGTGGAGCATTAAGTGCAGAATTACTAGACTAAGGAACAACTTCTACCCTGAAGCTGTTAGACTCATAAATCCATAACCTGGATAATCACTGTAAAAAATAAAATAAATAAAAAAACACTGCAACGCCACTTTAATTGTTGATATGTATGTGACTTATCTGTGCTGCTGATCTCATGCTGCTGATTATCTCATGCTGTTGTATTCATTCATACCTATCTGTTCACCAAAGTCTCATGTTCGGGCTGCTGTTGTTGTGTCATATTGTTTAAAATTATTAGTGTTTAGTGTATATCTTAGATCTTCTAGTGTACCATTTGACGTTCGTTTAGTATATATCTCAGTGTATATCTTAGATCCTAATATATTTTTGTTTATGCTTTATATTTAGCTGTTTTGGGGTGTACCTGGAACTCTGTGTACATGATGTTGTTCCACCTCATGCATCACATGTGATGGAAACAACAATAAAGTTGACTTGAACTTGAACTTGAGCTCTAAGACCAAAACCACTGTTGAGCAAACCTAACACAAAGATCTGTCTCATGTTTGCCCCCAAAAACATTTTGATAAACTCAAAAAGTTTAAGGAAAATATTCTATGAATTGATGTGATAAAAATGGAACTTTATGGAATGTGTCCCATTATATTCATTCAACATTTATTTATACTGGTTAGTTCCCATTGAGCCTCGAGGACTCATTTACAAGAGAGGCTTTTTACATACAAACATAAAAAGTCGGAAAAAGGAAAAGAGGAGGAAAAGGAGGGAAAGAAAAAAAAAAACGAGGATGGAGGAAGTAAAATAAATAAATAAATAAATAAATAAAAAATCACATCTCACACCATGTCCAGGCTGGGGCACAGCGTAAAAGATGCAAAAAAAATAATAAAATAAAATAAATAAATAAATACATTTTAAAAAAAAGAACTCACAACATAAACGGCAACATACAATGACATAATAATACATTTACTGTATGCATGAGGATATTTGGCATACTACGACAGAGCTTTAGGGCCATGCTAAGAAAAAAAAAAAAAACATTTCAACACTAAGAAAAAAAATTAAAAGCCATAAAATTATGCAAATAAAGTCCTATAGTATTATGAAAATAAAGTCGAATAAAGTCTTACTATTATGAGAATAAAGTCATACAAGACTTTTTTTCAGTTTTCATGTTTGTTTATTTTTTGTTTTTTACCAATTCAAAGCTAAATGAGTTGTAATATTATCCAAACTCTGACACAATGAAGCAGGTTTACCACATTTTAACTGTGGTAAAATGAAAAATGTTGAGCATCTTGTTAAGTTATACTTTGGTATTGGTTTTACAAACAAGGAGGTAGTTAATCTGTTACTTTGTACATCCGCATCAGATTATTATCAGTATCAGGACTTTGAACCTGTTTACAGACAAGTGGTAGCTCTGATGGGCTGCAGCAGCTCTGCAGGTAAAGAGCATTTAGCTTCGAATTGGTCATTTGCTGACACGCCTACTTGATTGACTGACAGGTCGCGTCATGGATCTGACTCGTAGAAAAATAAATAAATAAACAAGAGCTGAATTTTTTTTTTTTTAAGTCTGATTTTATTCTCATAATATTAAGACTTTATTCAACTTTATTCTCATAATACTAGAACTTTATTCTTGTAATTTAATGGCTTTTAATTTTTTTTCTTAGCGGGCAATGTTTTTTTTTTTTTTTTTTTTTTTTTTTGTAGCATGGCCCTAAAAGCTCTGTCATAGCATACAACTAACACTATTTTACAGAAATAGAAAACTAACCGTCAAACATGGTGGTGGCAGTGTAATGGTCTGGGGTTACTTTGCTGCTTTCCGACCAGGGTTACTGGTTGTAAATGATGGATTTGTGAAATCCACAAAATCCTGAAAGAGACTGTCCGTTCATCAGTTCCTGATTTTTAAGCTCAAGGGCACTTGGGTTCTGCAGCAGGACAATGATGTAAAGCCCAGCAGCAAAACTCTTCCACAGTGAGGTGGAAGACCCGCTGCCAGTTATCACAAACATTTTACTGCATTTGCTACTGACAAGGGTGGCTCAAACATTTATTAGTTTTATAGAGAAATTACTTTTCATATATGGTCAGTTTGGCTTGAAAAGCTATTTTTTTTCCTTATTAATTATGATTTTTAAAAATGGGGTGGCACGGTGGATCAGTTAGTAGAGCTGTCGCCTGTCGCAAGAAGGTCACTGGATCGAATCCTGATTGAGGACCCTTCTGGGTGGAGTTTGCATGTTTTCTTTGTGCATGTGTGGCTTTTCTCCAGGTTCCTCCCACAGATCAGAAACATGCATGTTAGGCTGATTGGTAACTTTAAATTGTCCTTAGGTGAGAGTGAGAGAGTGAGTGGTTTTGTCTCGTTTGTCTCTATGTGTCCCTGTGATGGACTGGAGACCTGTTCAGGGTGTCCCCTGCCTCTCACACAGTTACTGCTGGATATGGGCACCAGTGACCCCATGACCCAAAATGGAAGATGCGGGTAAAGATAATGGATGGATGGATGAAAAAAGCAAAAACAGCTAAGAAATATGTGGAGGGTGAATACTTTTTCACAGAACTGTATCCTCAGAGTAATTTTTACTCAATTATTACATTTGTTTTGAGAGTAAAAAAAATGCATCCAGGTAGAATGTGTTTGCTCTAAATGTAATTTTTAATTTTTGCAGCCTGTTGTCTAAATTGCTTCAGCAGTTTATAAGAACAGGCTGATGCAGAAATCAAAAACAAGAAGTACAAACAATTTGCTGAAAAGTTTTTTCTCCTTTACACAACAAAGAGCAAATTCCAATATTAATGTCTGCTTGTAACTTGGTTTCTCCATCCAATCTGTAATTTCAAAGTCTTTTTTTAATTTTTACTTTATAATCTAACTGTTGACTTTTACTGTGAGAAGGTCGCTCATCCAACAACGTACCTCCATTACCTGATGGGGCACTTTTAAACATAAATTATTTTTAATCACCGGTAAAGCAACCACCACTTTTATCTTATAAACAAAGATTTTTAAAGAATCACGGAGGAAACATAATCCATTATTATATTTTTTCCCTAAAAAACAGTGTAATCCCAAATCATTTAACTCTGACTTGTATGCATCAATCAGCCCTCCTATTGCACCATAAAACTGTTCAACCTTTCTGCCTTGACTTGTGGCTCATTTAACATTCATCCCCACAACTCGTTTTGACCGAATAACAGCATTCATGGACGACTTTAAGATTGACAATCTCTAAGAGTGTTGTTTTTCCCCAGCTTTAGCCTCCCAGACTGAATAAGCCGAGATACTGTTTTGATTTCGTCGAGACGCTCCACCTGTACGAGGCCTTCGATGAAAGGGAAAGAAAACTACTATACGCTGCCCTGCAATCTTCACTGGGCTGAAGTAAATTGCTTTCTTTTTGACCAGGTCCCCTTTGTTATAATGTGACAAGGCTACTGATTAGACAAGAGGGAGATCAATAAACTGTCAAGCTTGTGGCTCAAAAGCAGTACGGAGAAATCAGGAGAGAGACTTTCTCCACCCCAACATTGACTGGAGTTCACATTGAGCCTCCAGTCTTCTGGGTTAACACTCTCATTTTAGTCGACACTTAAAGTCCAACACCGGCCCAGATTCCAACCAGACATTTTCCGTGTAAGATGATATGGTTAAATCTAAGATGTTGTTCTTTTATCTTCATATTTTTGCTGTAAGAAATCTTGATTCACAGCTGCTTCTGTCAAGTCTGCTGCAGGGTGTCATGGTGGTGCGGTGCTGGTCTTGCAGCAAAGAGGTAGCTGGTTTGATTCTTGTCATGCTTTATCTGTCAACTTGATGCCATCATACTGTTCTTTTTACAATGGGGTGGCGTGGCTGAGTGGTTAGATCAGTTGTCCTCCAATGGAAGAGTTGAGGGTTTGAATCTACAAGCAGTCACATGCCGAAGTGTCCCCAAGCAAGACATTGAACCCTCATTGCCTCTGATGTGTGTTCCATTGGTGTATGAATGTGATAAAGCACTGATTATTCTTTGTAGAGATCTAGTAGTTCTGTAAGAATTAAAAATAGCTAAATCTATTGCAGTACTGTACAAAGTCAGAGACTTATTAAATGATAATGCTCTGTATTTATTGTATAACACTATCATTGTTCCACACAATCTATTGTATTGATGTTTGGGGGAAGGCATGTAAAACAATTACACAGCCTATTTTTGTTTTACAGAAAAGAGCTGTAAGAATTATCACTAGAAAACATTACTGTCATCCATCAAGCACATTATTTTATCAACTGAAGTTATTGAAGTTCCATAATTTGGTAGATTATAATATTTTATGTTATGTATAGGGCTCAGAATAATGCATTACTTTTAAATATCCAAATGCATTTTATTAAAATACAAAGTTGTTATAATCTTAAGGGAACAGAGATTTTTGTAAAACCAAAATTCAGAACTAGTTTAAAGGGACGGTCTACATCAATCCAGGGAACTGGATTGTGGAATGGTTTGGAGAATGAAGTTAGAAATGCCACGTCAATGTGTACATTTAAGAAAATGATCAAAACTGAATTGTTAAAAATATATATATGAAGTAGCGTAATGTGTATTGTATTAGAGTTTAAAAAATTAGAAAGAATTATTCATTTTGTTCTGTTACTTATAAATTATTTTTGATTGAACTAATTGTTTGAAAAAAAGGGGCAGATATAATAAGTTTTTTTTCTTCCTTCTGCTACCTTTCATTTTTCTATATTTTGTATGTTATCGTTTATGGCATTGATTTTTTATTGTATTTTTAAAATGAACAAATTTTATAAATAAATATAAATAAATGTTAGAAAGCTTCACCCATGCTGCAGGGATTCATTTGTAACCATAGCAACTATTTGTTGTGCTTTCTCCCAGGAGTCTGGATCACATCAAGGGAGAGCAGGTGAGAACACAGAGGAGAGGAAAGGGGAAGCTAAAACAGAACCATTTTTCATATAAATAAAGATTTTTGTCTTTAGAACTGGAGTTTATTCTCACACTGTGGCTTGTGAACCTTCTTCTTTTGGCTTTTCCCCTCTTCAGGCATCTCCACAGCGAGTCATCCTCCTCCACCTCACTCTGTCCTCTGCATCCTCTGTCCTCACTCCAACTACCTCCATGTTCTTTCTAACTGCATCCATATACAGGTATCTCTTCTTTGTCTTTTCCCAGGCAGCTGCATTTCTAACATTCTTCTACCAATGTACCCACTGTTCCTCCTCTGGACATGTCCAAACCATCTCAGTCTGGCCTCTAACTTTATCTCCCAGTTGTTCAACCTGTGCTGTACCTCTGATGATCTCATTCCTGATCTTACTTGTCCTTGTCACTCCTAAGGAGAACCTCAACATCTTCATTTTTGCCACTTCCAATCTTTCTCCTGTCTATTTTTCAGTGCCTCAAGACCATACAACAAAGCTGGTCGCACAACTGAATTTGAGAGACTAAGATCATTTTATGTTGAGAACTGACAAAGTTGTAGCCGTTTTGGTCAAACCTAAAATCTTATCCAGTCTTTTGCGATGTCGCAAGAGTTTGTGTTGGTAACAACTTGCAGCTACTACCATACCAAATTTTAGCTCAGTGCTTGTAAGATTGACTGAGTCATAGCAACATTTGTGTTTTTGAAGGTCACTTGGCTGTGGCAGCCATCGTGAATGGGGTTGCTCCAAAAGTTAATCAGTTGAGGACGTACACTGGACAGACAGACAAACAAGCACACAGACACACTGTTCGTTTTTGCTTTTCAGCATTAGAAAATAAAATGCTTGGACTTCACAATTTTATTTATTTAATTTATTTATAAAATTTATTCATTTAAAAAATACAATACAAAACAATCCCATAAACAGTCACATACAAATAATAAAAAATGAAAGGTAGCAGAAAGAAGGAAAAAAGCTTGAAAGAAATGTTTCTAATTTTAATTTTTCTATAGTCTACTGAAAACTGTGCTTACAGCAAATGGTTGTATTTAATGTACAAAGCAAGGACGATGACCTACATCAGAGTTCTTATGGGTGCTGAGGTAGATTGGGCACCCTGAACCAAATTCTGCGTATGAGCCCCATAAAACTTTGTCTAAGGCTAAAATCATGATACCAATGTTAAGACTGAAAAATAGATGTTTGCATCATCTGCTTTGTTTCCATCAGGACACTTACAGACATTATTTCTTTTTCTCCAATTTTTAACACCTTTTAAATTCGTCATTGCTCTGTTTCAGGTGGAGCTCTTCATGTCCATGACTTCTCCATGGTGGATGCTGAGTGGCTGGTGAAGAACGTGACGTATCGCCCACACTGCTACATGTGCTGGACTGACAGCCAGTCCATCAGATTTATCTTCTCGTCCCAGCAGCCAAAGCCTCTGCCGCGGTGCTCTTCTTGGGCTCTGCTGGAGAACCTTCGAGCCAAAACGATCAACACCACAGATCTAGACGACAGGTGATTCAGTCTTTGTGGCGCTGTGATTTTATAAAAGTATTTTAAAAGTTTTTGGAAATAAGCTACCTCCAACAAAACAAGAAATGTGAAAGAAATCATTGTTTTCACACTTTTACATCTCAGTTCATTATTCTATCATTGTCCTAAAATGATCATCCTATTCAATTCAATTCCAAGTTTATTTATAGTGCACATTCAAAAACAACCACAATTGACCAAAGTGCTTCACAACAATACAACATCGTAGATAAAATATGATAAACGAAATAAAATTGTTTAAAAGATAAAAATATGATAAAATTTGCAATAAAATACCAGTAAAACAATAGTACTAATAAAAACCAAGACAGCTACTGCATAGTTGCTGCAATTTCCCCAAAACTCGGGTCAGGTACTAATTTGAGTGAAGCCCAGTAAGAATAGATGTGTTTTCAGTCTGGACTTAAACTGATCTACTGACTGAGAGAGCTTCACAGACAGAAGGCTCGGTCACCTCTAGTTTTCAACTTCGCTTTAGGGACAGTCAACAAGAGCTGGTCAGCTGACCTCGGCTCTGGATGGAGTGTAGGGCTGCAGCAGCCTGCTTAGGTAAGATGGGCCCATGGAGTTTGAACACTTAAAAACAATCAATAAAAATTTGAATTTCACCCGAAAAGCAACAGGGAGCCAGTGAAGGGAGTGTAAAACGGGGATAATGGATTCACGCCTCCTTGTGTTTGTCAACAGACAACAAGATTATTACTGGTAAACATTGTCTCCATCCATCAAATGTGTTGTTTTGCAAATTGAAATTATTGAAATTTTATGAGTTGGTTAACTATAATATTCTTTTAATATTATACAAAGCTAAAAACTTCATATTGCCTTCAAATATTCAAACATTTTTTGTTAAAAGGAAAAGTATTTATAATCTTAAGGGTACAGATATTTTTGTTATGCCACAGCGTAGAACAAGTTTAAGAAGTAGGTCTACTGTAATTTATGGAATAAGTCTGTGAAATAGTTTAGATAATAATATCAACGCTGCAGAATCTTTGACCTTGTTTAAGAAAATGATTAAAATAATGTTTTTGGAAAAATACATTAATTGGTTAGTATAAAAAAATAATTTTTTTTGGTAAAGTGCGATGAGTTACTTTGTGTAGTTTCTCTTTATTTTATGGATTATTCTGTATGAAAAAAATTGTTTGAGTTGATTGTTAAAGAAGGGGCAGACAAAATAAGATTTTATCTTCTTCTGCTTCCTTTCATTTCATATACAGTATATACATATTTTTTTCTTTTATTATGTTGTTGTAAATAGTATTCTGTGTTCTTTTAACTTGAAATGAATAAAGTACAAACAAACAAACTTTATCTGGATGGCATTAATTTGACCTCCACTTCTAAAGTTAAAATCCTTGGTGTTATTTTTGATCAGGAAATGTTTTTTACGCGCCCCCCCCCCCCCACCCCCATATTAAAAATGTTACCAAAACTGCCTTTCCTCTTCTTCTTCTTCTTCTTCTTCTTTGGCTTTTCCCTCTTCAGTGGTCACCACAGCGAGTCATCCTCCTCCCCCTCACTCTGTCCTCAACATCCTCTGCTTTCTTCCACCTGTGTAATATCACTAAGATTAGAAACATCTTGTCCAAAAGTTAGTTTAGAAAAACCAGTCCATGCTTTGATCTTCCACGTTGGACTATTACAATTGTTTACTATCTGGGTGTCCACAAACTTCATTGAAAAGTCTTCAGTTGATCCAAGTGTTGATGCCAGAGTTTTAATGAGAGTTGATAGGAGAGGTAATATTTCTCCAGTTTTAGTTTCTCTCCATTGGCTCCCTGTCAAAATCAAAATATAATTCAAAATCTATTTCTAACCTACAAAGCTCTCAACAACTTAACTCCATCTTATATTACAGATCTTATTATTACATACATACATTGAGCATGCATCAGGGTTATTATTACATAATTTCCTAACAGAGCACTTCACTCTCAGACTGCAGGTTTGCTTGTGGTTCCTAGAGTTTCCCCAAAACAGAATGGGAGGAAGATCTTTCAGTTCTCAGGCTCCTCTCTTGTGGAACCAACTTCCAGTTTCTGTCTGTGAGGCTG
>JARVLU010001073.1:9587441-9603340 GCA_031762415.1 Simpsonichthys santanae | reverse complement strand
ACACATAAAACAGCTACCTTCCTTCTCTGCATCATGTCAGCCAGCTCTCTACCTTTGCCTGTCATTGTCCCCACATTAAGAGTTGCCACCCTCAGTCCTACGTTCTTGACTTTCCTCTTCTCCCTCTGTGTCCTGACACATTTACCTCCTCGCGGTCTTTGACTAACAGTAGCACAATTCCTGCCGTTACCCTGTTTGTCAACAGCACTGGTGGCGATCGTTGTTAACCTGGGCCTTGACCAGTATGGTGCTGCTTAGATGAACTTGCATATTAGTTTTTACAAATGTGTTGTTGTCTAATGTCTGATTATGAGTAATATGCATGGTTTATGTTTGTATTTCATTTTTCAGATAAATTTAAAATGTTCCACCACACTCAGATGTAGTTAGATGCAAGTTGAGGTTTTCTTGTTTTAATTTTAACTCCAAGTCTTTTGTTCTTTTTTTTTTTCCTAGTTTTTGTGTAGTTGTTTACATTGGAACCTCGATTATACATGGTGAGATAGATCATCATGTTTTGACATGACTGGACATTGTTTCTGTTAGATAACACAGCTTTTGTTGGAACTGCTTGGACTGATGACCTGGATACTGTTGTGTTTTCCTCCAACATCTTCTCTGTCGCAAAAGAATAATGATCTGACTGGTTCCCATCGTATATAGAGATTATCAGAAGAGAGACATTTTCAATGACCTGTTCATGTTTAGCGGTTGCATTTTATACATACCATTTAGTGTAGATATATTATTATATTAGGTAAAATAATGTGAGAAAAAGCCTTACAATACAACACAGCAACCAACAGAGTATAAGCTTTTTTTTTTTACATTATTCCAATTTTAGCTTACGTTTTATGAGCAGGTCACTTCACATCATGGGCATCTCTGCTCTGCTCGTGCACAGTTCTGACATTTTTTTGTCATTAGCAAAGTAATTGTTTCATCAAAGGAAATATTTTTGCAGTACGCTCTAAGCTATTCCTTAAGGGAGTCGCCATGTGCTTTGCCTCCCATGTCGCTTTGTCAGCATGCAGGTGACGTATCGATCCATTCTGCTAATGCTTAAACTTCCCCTCAAACACGAAACACACTCCCATTTGTTCTCAACCCCCAGTATTCTAATGACAGAGATCACAGTAAACTGTGTTGTGTCGTTAACGTCCCACTGAGGTTAATTTTCAACCATCTTAATGACATCCCAAATATTTTAGCTATAAAATTATTCAAACACATCATGAAAATGTTCTTTCTAAGAGAGAATACAGGTCCATTCTGTGCTCTTTACACACTTGGTCAATAAATATTATTTTGAAGACTGCATCTCCAGTTGTTCTTTTGGACACTTCTTCATGTGTCGCCACAGCAAGTGAGCTCGCATGAAGGATTTGGTGCTTTCCACCTGATGCTCTTTCTGATGCAAGCTGGGCTCAAACCTGCAACTGCAAGATTACAAGACCACAACACTGACCACACTGCAGCCCCCCACATCATCTCCTGCTGCGTTGGCATGAATTCAAGTAAAAAGGACTTCACTCTATTTATTGCGTTTTGCTCCTCGTTTGCACCTCCTTTTGCACTGATTGACAATTAAAGTTCATTAATGGAGTCCACTAAAGTTAGCATTTGTTACAATGGCAGTCAGAGCAGAAGAAAATACATTAAAGCATTTTTGTCAAAGCTAAAAGTGGCACTTCTATGACAACTGAGAGCGGCTGAAATGTTGCGCATTGTTCTAAATGTTCTTTTATTTTATACATTGTATTATGTGATTTGTACCACAACAAAAATCTCCTGGGGCTCTACAACAATCTCAGAATGAAACTCAGATATTTTTTTTTTCATCAACATCGATGTGTGAAACTCTCCTGAATAAACTGAAATGAATTACTGTCTTAAACTATTATCAGACCAAAATCTGCAGCAGCGTAACATAACTACAAGGATTCATCAGTGTTTAAGGACTTGTTTTTGAGAATGTGCGGGAGGGAAAGTGGCAGAAGTGTCTGCTCGTTATGCCAGATGTTTCCTCAGGAGCTTCTGGATATCGCCCCAGGCAAGACTATAAAGAGACAAAGAGATGAAGTTTATTGAATCACAATACCGCTTTTTCTTCAGCACACTAACTTTAGTAATGCTGTTGTTTCTGCTCAACTTCATTTTATACTGTATTGACCGTTTGTGACGACAGACGTCATGTCTAAGTGCATTTGAATGACAACACATTGTTGCCTTTCTGAAGGCCTATTATGCTAAAACAAAATAGCACTGACAAGTTCAGGTTTGACACATACGATATAATATAGCTGGTATTTATTTTAAATGTACCCTTTTTGGTGTTTTGTACCCAATGAGACTGCATTAGTCTGATCATGGATGGATGGATGGATGGATGGATGGATGGATGGATGGATGGATGGATGGATGGATGGATGTTTTGAACAAAAAAATTCATTCAACCTTTATTTAGGCAGGTTAAATTATTGAGCCATTGAGCCTCGAGGACTCGTTTACAAGAGAGACCTGATTTCAACAAAGAACGATGACAACAGTGACAACAATAGACAATCAGAACTAGGCATACAGATTTATTTTAAACAAGTTGTTCAGTGGGGTCACCTCCCTTCAGCAAAGGAAGAACAAAGGCTGTTTTCCAAGCATCTGGAATGGAGTTTAGGCTTATGGTCTTTTCTCTAAACATCACCAAATATCCAAGCCCCTATTGAAAAATCAGTTTTGTAAGTTGACTCAGATTAGTGTGAATACATAAGTCAAGGAAAAATAATTTTTAATACAGTATTCACATAAAGCATATTTGGCTTCCTGTTTTAGTCCCTGAAGGTAAAATTATGAAACATCAAATGAACATAAAAAAAAAACAACTTGAAATAAACAATTTATGAAGCGTGTCTTTTTCTTTTCTTTCTTTAAAGTCATAAACTTTTAACGGGTTATTGTTTAAGTGCTCCTGTTATACTTCAGTGTCAACAGAAAAAACTGAAGAGCTTTTATTCAAGGTAAGCCGAATGGTTCGTAATACTCTCGTGTTACCGAAAAATATATTTTTTCCCTACTTAGTGCTCTAAAGCAGGGGCTCCCAAACTTTTCCATGCCATGGCTCCCAAACAGCGTTAGCTTCTGGCCAAGACACTCATTGCAAACCCACAAACAATGCCATAAAATCTAAAAAAGTTATGTCTTGTCCTCTGGATATTCATAAAACAAAACAAAAAAGTAGAAACATTTTGTTTTTCATCCGAAAGACTTCTTCAGTGTGAGGAGCTGTATCTTTGTGAAAATAACTTGTCTATCATTAAACAGGGGTGGAGGCCTCCATGTTCAACTGTCCCCCTCCTACAATGCTGTTATTGGTAGTATCAATCAGCCGCCTGTGAATAGCAAACAACCATCAGGGTGCTAACGATCCTTCATTAGGCTGATGGTCCTCCTTGATCATGTGAGCAGCTGGTTTTGGCTGTCAGCAGCAAACTGGTTGATCCATTATGAGAAAGTGCTATTTATAAGACTTAGTTGAATACAGCATCTCAGACTGAGGAAGTCTTTTGGATGAAAGACAAAACGGTTCTACTTTTTTTTGTTTGTTTGTTTTGTTTTTGAAATGCTCAGAGGATCAGACTTGACTTTTTTTTAGATTTTTATACCCAGATTATTGAGCATGCATCAGGATAATGCTACAAAATATGTAAAGAAACATCAACTTTTAGAATGTTTTAACTTTTATTCAATATATTCAATTAATTATTACAGCTGCTGAGCATAAAATGTTATTAACTAACAAGTTTTAAACACTGTAATATAAATTCCCACTGGAAAAAAAAAACAACTTTTCAACAAAGCAGAAGGACAAAACAAAACAAATCTAATATCTCTCTATGTGGAAGACCAAAATGCTCAAAATTAAATAAATAAATAAATAAATAAAGTATTATGAAATAAGTATCTAAGCTCATTTTTACTAAAAAAAAATAATTTTTATTCTTTTATTATATAATTATGTTTTCCATGATGGCTCACTTATTTCATGATTGTGTTTTGTATGATATTTATTTCATAATGGCATGTTTCACAACATCTTATTTATTTCATAATACCACCATGAAAATGTTATTATGAAATAAATAAGCTATCATGGAAAATACATTTGTGAAATAAGAGAATAATGAAACTTTTTTTTTCATAATGTTTTATTTACTTATTTAATGTTGAGCATTTTGGTATTCCATATCTCTCAAGTGTGTTTATCTGGAAATGACAGATACAGAATGCCCTAGTGGGCAGTTTTTTTAATAAAAATAATAATAATTATTATTATTATTATTATTACTTTTTAAAATTAATTTATTTTTTATCTTCTTCTCTCAAGCTTTCTGGGGCTCCCCTACCGCCCCCTGATGGCCCTCCAGGGGGTCGCAGCCCCCACTTTGAAAAACACTGATAAAGTGTCTGGGCCTGGACTGTATAAGGATGTTGAACAACAGAAAACATGGAATCCACAAATTATTCACATATACAGCAACAAGAGGTACAGGCTGATTTTTATTTATTTTTATTTTTATTTTTTTAAGAAAATAATCAAGTACACCATATGGCTCCTGCATTTATCAGTCTGTGATCATCATGCAACAGCAGCTTCAACGGCTGGCTTGGAGTAGGAGAACATGCACTGATGGATGATTGCATGGCATACTTTGTACTTTTTTCTAAGCCATTCCTTGACACAGCGTAACTTTTTGCTCAAAAGTTTAAAAGTTAATTTTGCACAAAACAAATGCACGTTTCAACTCGGTCAGAGCAGTGCATCGGTTGTTCTCGTTAGACCATAAATATTGCATCTCGCCTATTCCGGTGTGTCATCAGGCATTAAACATGCATGCTCAAACTTGATGCATGTCAGCGCGGATCAAACAGCAGCTCACATCAGATAACCTGAGTTCTTGTGCGTAGGTGAACTTGTGGGTTGCAGGTAACAAGACCTGAGGCACATGATCCGTTTTCTCTCTGCAGCTACCTACTTATAAATATAGCATCAATACCAAGACTGTCTGGTGTTTTGGGTGAGGGGAATGAAGCAACTCCACTTGAAGACGGTGTGATTTCAGAAGAATACGCAGCACAAGGAGGGGAGATTTGATGCCAAATGCTGCAGCTGCTGGTGAAGGCCACAACGTTGTCCTTCCATTTGAACCTGTGTTTCTAAAGAAACATATCAACCTTCTCCTAGCAAGGAATTAATATTCTACTGCAATTACTTCTCGAATAAATATTTTCTTTTGACAATTCAGACGTTAAAAATTGATGTTTTTGTCCAGGGGCACAAGGAAGAGGTGGCTTGTTCCAGAGATGTCTGGGTCTCCTTGTTGAAGCTGCTGACCTCCAACCTGACTCTGGAACAATCGAGAGATGATGGATGGATTGAAGCTTTGGTTTTCATTTATGCTGAAAACAATTTGAGAAATTCCCGAGTCTTTTCTGGTCAAACCAAATCAATCAGACACAGAAACAAACTCAGCTGAACGTATTTAGGTGTTTGTTTGTTGTTTTTGTTGTTGTTGTTGTTTTTCCAGCCACAGACATCTGAACAACATCGCAGACAGAATTAAACCAACAGGGGAGATGTTACAAGATGTTCTGTACGTGTAATTATGCAGCTATACATGGCAGCTTGATTGAAAAATAATTAAAAAATAAAAGTAAAATCCTGCTGGATGGTTTCAGGGGGAAAGCTGTTAAAGTCTAACTCCAGTTTTCCTAAGAGATTAGGTTGTGACTGTGCACAGGTGGATCCATCAATCTAGTGTCTGTTTGCACGGCTGCCAGATGTTACCTACCATAAGTACTTTGGCTTTTTTTCCCCCTCCTTATTTTTCTTCAGACTACTAATACAATAACCTTATATATGTTATTTTTACAAAAGTATTTTATAAATGTTCTTGTCTGAGCTATAAAATGTTTAAATAATACAAGAGATGAGCTGTAAATATAGAAAGACAATGGATCATACTTGCTTTCACTACATAAACAATAAAAATATAAATATATAAACATGTTAAGTCAATGCAATTGAATATACAATAACTCATTTTAGATAGAAAGTATTGGTTGTGAGTTTATTGTATTTTAGTCTTTTCTGTTTAACTCTTCAGTGTAAAACCTGTTAGTGAAACTAAAGTTTAATTGTCGATTTGAAAACAAGACAAGTGAAACAAAAAGATCTCGTCAGCAGTTGAAGTCAGCAACTACACCGTGTTATTTTTGTCCCAGTCCTGTCTTGTAGTGTCCCACCGTGTTACATCGTGTCCTGCTCACTGGTCCATTCTGGTTTGAATTGTTGTTTACTGTCTCCTCCCTTCATGTCACGTCCCGAGTCTTTGTTTCCGGTGGGGAAATTAATCCTGCTCCATCTCTAACTCGTCTCTAGCTTGATTTTTATTGGCAGTGTACGATTATTATTAATTTATTTAAAGTCTTACTGAAACATAAAGGCTAAGCTCCAGATTGTTTTTTTCCTTTTTTGCATTTTTAGCTAATACATACCATACCATGCCGTACCATTTTTCTTTTAGAGCACTTAAAACAGCGACAAGGCCAACCAAAGTGTTGTATAATCAGAAAAACAGGCAACACACAAAGCAACATACAAAATGAAGTTAAATCAGAATATAGACATAAAACGTTGCAGATAATAAATTGTAATAACTAACTTGTGTGAAGTATACGGGCTCATACATATTTTTGGGCCTAAAAAATCTGACCCCACCATAATTTCCAAACCCAATCCGACAAATTAACAGTAATTACAGGTCTGAACCGGACGCCCCCCCGAAACCCCGGCCATTTTTAATTAAGCTTTGACTGCTTATCTAGTTATAACAGTCGGCGGACGCGTGCTGAGTAAAGGAGGCAGAAGATCGGAGCTCAGGGGGTGTTTGTCCTTTCATGACTGTCAAAGAGCATTAAATCCCTGATTCTTCCTGCATTCTGCATCATTCAGACACGGACCCTGCTCTGACATGTCAGATATTTTGGGATTTCACCTGTTTGGGTCGTCGGCCATGCGTGTCCACTGAGTGCAGCGGCTGAATGAACGTCCATTTAGGCTTTGATGGATCGCTGGCAGCAGTCCATCTGAAGCTTAACTGAACTTTTTACGTCTTTCATGGCCAGTCAGCGTGCAGTCAAATGGCCACGTGCGGCTGGTGAATGTATGGCATGCCATGTTGCCATATAATTGGATTGTCTGCACACGCATCCACTGATGCAATCAAACAACTGACACTGGCCCGGCTCACACATTAAGCACATAATTATGACACGGCCCTAATCCGATGGGTGAGACGGGCGGGTCGGCGGGACGGGCTTCGGGTTTGGGTTAGAAATGACAGCTCTATGCTGATGCTTGGCAGTGCAACTTGAACTGTCTATGGAGTATGGAGTTAACCCTCCTGATCATTTTATCTTGGCTTTAAACTAACATTAGTACTCCAAATTAATTAGTCACACAAAAAAAAGAGCGCTGTGATCCCAGTTTTTAAAAATTCAAAGGTCTATTTTTTTTTTTTTTACACAGCAGCCATGGTTTTCTTTGTTTACATGGCAATGTCAGCGTACAGAATGAAACCATGTACTTTCTCCATGTATTTTGCAGCCCTTCAAAATCAGCAAATCTAGTTTACCTTGTGCGTCTGAAACTTTAATGGTAAAACAGTCACGCAGCACCAACCCTGATGCATGAAGAATGCATAAACTGAAGCAGTGAAACCACAACACGGCTCAGTTTTCTTCCTCTCCACCACAAGCACTTTCTCCATATGGAGATATTCCTGCACAGCTCGTATCTCTAGAGCTGTGAAATAAATAAATAAATAAGTAACTAAATAAAAATCATGATGCCACAAAAGGATTTATTCCCATGTAGACTTCTTGCAAACTTCTATTACTTTTTTATGTTTTTTGGCACCCTGAGAAATAAATAATTGAACATAGCTTTAGCTACTTCTTTAACTGAGTTATTCCTGAATGGAGTCAGTGTTAAAGTCTGAAAAGAAAAAAAAAAAGTAAAATGCAAATGTTAGTTCTGACTTGAATTACCCCAAATTCTCAGAATATTGATTTATTTATTTTTTTTAATACTGTATTTAAGATGCATTCTAATGATTGTATGGTCGTCTTGAAGAAAGTATGGATACCTACATGTTCATCAAAAGTTTTGGATCTAGATTTAACTGTTTGTTTGTTTGTTTGTTTGTTTGTTTGTTTGTTTGTTTGTTTGTTTTAAGTTGTTGTTTTAGTCATATATATTTTTGCAGTCTCCCTGTACTCTGTGCTTCTGAAGCGGATCTTTTTTTTTTTTTTTTTTTTTTTTTTTTTTTTTTTTTTTTTTTTTTTGGTAACATTTTTACTTTTCAAACTAGTCATCTGTTTTTATTTATTTATTTATTTTTTAAAGAAACCACAGAAATATTTAGAATTTTTTTTTAATTCCTTCAAAAATATCAGTTTCCAAAACGTTGTTCTTCTTATGCTACTTTTAGCTTTTAGCTACTCTGTTATGTGTCGCTAGCCTTTTGCTAGTCCTGTCATTTGGAAAGGTTTTTTTTTTTTTTTTTTTTTTTTTGGCTGATACGTTTCATCCTTCATCCGAAGGATTACTTCAGTCCAAGAAGCCAGCCAGAAACTATCTTATCACCAGCAAACTGTTTTTGTTTTGTTTTTTTTGTTTGTTTGTTTGTTTGTTTGTTTGTTTGTTTGTTTGTTTGTTTGTTTGTTTGTTTGTGGCTTCTCTGACAGGAGAAGTCCTTTGGATGAAGGACAAAACGTCTCAGAAAAAAACAAACAAACAAAAAAAAAAACAACATCCAGATGACCTGACTGAGCATTGTCAGATTTGTACCTGGATTATTGAGCATGAACTGTTGGTAGCTTATTGCTACTTTAACAATTTAACTATCTTTTGCTATTTTTAGCTTTTAGAAAGGTGTTGTGTTATTTTAGTCTCTAGTCTTTTTCTACTTTTCACTTTTAAACAGCCTTTGGATTATTTTAACTGTTAACAAACTTTTGCTTGTTTTAAATACCCTGAGCAGGACACCAACTCCCAAATTGATCCCCGGGCACCTACATAGCTGCCCACTGCTTCACCTGGGTGCATCCCAGGTGCAATGGGTTAAATGAAGAGAGCAAATTTTGTCTTTGTATGGGAGCATGCAATGATAACACATAGCACTTTATTATAATTGCTATTTGTTTCAGCTTTTTTGACTCGGTGTATCCTATTTTGCTACTTTGGGCTTTTAGCTACCATTTTGCTAAATTAAGCTTTTTACCACTGTTTTGCTACCTTTATCTAGGGTTTTCTTACTTTTAGCTTTTGGCTAGCATGTGCCTTGTTTTAGCTTTTAGTGAGTGCTTTGCTCATTTTAGCTAGCTTTTTTTTGTCATTTGAGCTTCTAACTACCATTTTGCTGCTATTAACTAATGTTTTGCTGTTTTCAACAGTTTTGCTTCTTTTGTCTTTTAGCAAGCATTTAGTTGTTTTTAGCTGTTCTTTTCAGTTACAGCTTCTTCATCAGGTTTCAGTGAAGTCATGCAGCACTCAGCATTCAAACTACATCTTTGCTGAAATTGCAGTTTCTCTTGTCCTTTTTTATTCAGACAAATGAACTGATGTTTCTGTTAGTGTTTAATTAATCCTTGAACGTTATGAATGTGTAGAACAAACAAGATTTACTTCTATAAAAATGTAATATCATTCATGCTGTGACTTTTTTCTTTTTCTTTTTTCTTTTTTTCCCCTGTAGGAGTACCACTCTGCTCCCACTAGCTTTAATTTAATTACAGTGGACCTTGGCATACCCAGGCAGTGCCCACGCAGAGAGAGGTAGAGTGCCAGCCGGGAACATCCTGTCTTAGGCGACAGGAACATCAGAAGCGACAGATGGCTCATAAATCATGGAGGTGCGTGTGCAGAGTCAATGGGAGGCCTTCCTCTGGAGAGCGCGCTGTGAGCAGGTGGGCAGAGGGAGCATCGGCTCAGCAGCGGGAGCCCTGGATGCATTACTGATGCGACTGGGTCACTGCTTGTTGTCCCAGAGGCAAAAACAGGAGGGGAAACAAAAACCTGGTTTCATTTCCAGACAGCCTTTGTATCACTTTGTTCGGGTGGGGTTTTGTTAGCGCGTCAAGACGTTCACTTTCATAAATCTGATTAGAACAAAAGGAAGCGCAGTGTGTGAATATAAAAACAACCATGACGTTATACAGCATGCACCGTCTGGCAGGATCCTCACTTTACAAAATGAACACATCTTGTCAGGTCATGACTTGTACCATTATGTCTCTGGCAAAGGAAAGAACCAGAAAATCCAAATTTCTTAAATGTTGGTTTATTGTACGTAAATCAAATTGGTACATATACTTTTTCATTGACAAAGTAATTCAACATGTGCTTGTCATTGTTTTGTTTACATATGAGTCCTGAAATAAACATTTTAAAATACCTGTTGCAGGAACTTCATTGTATTATTGCAACAAGAAACATTTTAATGCATTGACATATAATTCAAATGAAAATTACTTTAACTAAATTATTCCACAAATTACTTTTTTTTTCCATTTGTTAGTGACTCAGCTGCAATCACCCAAACATTAAGCACAATAGTTGTTAAATATACTGAATTATGGTCATATTTCTGTTTTCTAGAATTAATTGGCTGTGGCAGTTTTGTTAAATTGATTGACTCAAGAAGTTAGTCAGTTGTAGATGTATTTCCAATGATCACTTTCTGCAAGTTTCATCAAAATTCATCCAGTGGTTTATGAAATATTCTGGTAACAGACATGCACACTGGCCCCAGCCTTTAGGCACCAGTCGATAATGGTGCTTTAACCCACATCGACTCCACACCCACAGAACTGGACCTTAAATGTGCCAGGTTCCCCCTCCTTGCAGCAGTATTCATTTCTCATCTGCAGAGAGTTAATTAAGACACCTCGGCGTTAATTGATCCTGATATGCAATTCATTCACAGGAAAAGTAATTTCCTTTTTGATCGCTAACTGCCTGGGCTTCTAATCAACGTTTCACTTTGCATTCAGTCACATGAAAGAGTCGCTGCTCCCGCGAGCGCAGAAGGCAGAGTGCAGCAGGTGACAATACACTACATTAATAAATAACAACCATCTTTTGAAACAGAGCTTTCTCTGAGTCCACTCAAAAGATATGTTTGACAGACTGTGCAAACATCCCTTGAGTTCAAATTACATCTAACAATTTGTGTTCATCATTTAGTTTTAGTATTATTTAGTTCTTGGGGACTGCCTAGTATAAGGCAGCCACCTGTTATTATCCACCTAACACGGTTTTCTTAACTTTACTCTTCCATCAATTTGTATGCGGCCCGAACCACAACATGTACCCCCACAAATGTTATATCAAAACGACCGGCTCGGCACCGTGATGTGCACTATTCCTGTATTTGGTGTTTCTAGTTACCATGGCGACAAAATTTGCAAACAAAGATGCTTTTTTATTAGTCATTTTTCATAGACTGGTTGTAAATCAAATATCCAAGATAGCCACCTGCGTTAAAAAGAAAAAAAATACTGTATTCAGCCATTTTTTAGAAATATTAAGATGGAATTTGGTGTAGTAGTAGCTGAGAGCAATGCCCAATGAAGAATGAGTTTAAAAAAATAATAAAGATGGCTGCTAAAGCTACATTGAAATGGCTTTAACTAAGTTATTTTTACACATTAAACTGAAATTTGGTGATTATAACTGAGAGCCTTCCCCAACACATACTGAATCCAAATCAAACATCCAAGATGGCCATTATAGACTAACTCCATGCTATTTTGACATTTTGAGCTGAAATTTGGTAATGAACTCAAACACATACTGTCAAATCAAAAATATAAACAGGTCACCATGGCAGTCCCCATCAAAGTTTCTCCTGGAACCATCTAGTTTAATTTTTCTGTCTTGTATAAGACAAAATCAAAAGTTATTCCATTCATGACATTCATTTATTAACAAGTATGTGTCTGCTGGATCATTTGTTTGTATTATGACATCACTGAGAAGAAAAATGTGAACTCAAAGTTGAGTTTTAGCTCCAAAACAAAAGTGCTACAGTTTGAAAACTGCATCACTTAGGAAAGAGCCAGGCATACAAATAATTTTTATGCTATTTGAGAAACTCAGACCATAAAATACAGAAGAATATGAATATGTATGTTTCATGACCTGTAAATTATAGCCAGGTCAAAAATCATTTGCATACTATTAATGTTTGGGAGGTTTGAAAAGGCTCTGAACAGGGTTTTCCTGGATCAGAACACTTGACACTTGCCTGTGTCAAACACGCTGGTGGTAAGTTAAGAATAAATTATTTTTTTATAATTGTACCTTAACACTGTGAATAAATTGGGGCTCTAATTGCTTGTGAGCCCAACAATGGTGTCAGATGTCTCTTACTGGAGCGTGAATGTGACTTCATTCAAAGTCAAATATATTTTCATTAGTTTTATTCGTTTAGCTGAAATGGATAAATCAGTCATTAATGGTGGTTAAGTGGCAGCAAAACATCTAAAAAAAAAGACAGGACAGGGTCATGTTTCCCATCACGATGCATCTGTAAAAAGCTAAGGACTGAGACTAGCTACTGGACTTTTTGGAGGAGAATGTTGCTCCATTCCATTAATCACTTCTACAAAGCCACTCTAGTACTGTATGTGGTTTAGCACTGCCTTGCTGAAGTATGCAAAATAAAGATGTGAGTATATGTTGTTCTGAAACCTGAACCTCTTTTTTTGCTTTGATGGTGCCTTTCCAAATGTGTAAGCTGCCCGTGCCATGGACACTAATGCACACCCATACCATCAGAGAGTCTGCCTATTGAACGTTGTGCTTATAACAGGTTAGATGGTTCATCTCCTCTTTAATGTGGAGAACATGGTGGCTATGGTTCCCAGGAAGAATTTCAGTTTTTGATTTGCCCAACCACAGAATAGTTTCCATTATGTCACTGTTAATTTGAAACAGGCGTTGGCCCAGAGAAGGTGGAAGTGATGGTGTTCTTTTATGGCTTCTTCCTTGCATGATAGGATGGTAGTCATCATTTACGGATGGCGCAGTGAACTGTGTTTACCGACAATAACTTGTTAAAGAGTTCCTGAGCCCATGCAGTGTTGTTTGTAACAGAATCAGGTGTTTAAATGCAGTGCTAAGACTCCCAAAGGTCACAAGCATCCAATAAAGACTTTTGGCCTTGTCCTTTGCTCACAGAGATTTTTCCAGATTCTTGAAACCACTTACCGACATTTGCCAATTACCTTACTTGCTGCCGTACGTGTCGCACTGCTGTATAAGTCGCATCAATCCAAATATGTCTAATAAAATGGAAAAAACATAAATATGTTGCTTTGCCGTGTAAGTCGCATCTATTATGCGTCACCGCTGACACGTCACATTTGTTATGCCTCATCGCTAATCACCCGGAAAAGTGGGCCGGTGTTGTGCCAAAAATCAGTTGGCTGCCAAATGGCAGCTGCGGGAGCGTGCACGGGAGGATGTTAACAAGAATTTAGCAAGATTAACATTTAAAAACAATTGTTTTTTTGTTCACCATTATAGCAAAAGTGTGTTTCAGTTTAACTTTTCCTTAATAAATGCACTTTAACAGTAAAATCGATTTGCGACTGCATGAGCGTGCATAGTGAGGTCTCTGAACATTTCTTAGAAATTTAACAAGATAACCACCTAAAAAACAATTATTTGATTATTATAGTAAAGGTGGGTCTCAGTAGAAAATTTCCTTAATAAATTCACTTTACTGGTTAAATCAGCTGCATTTTGCCTGGGCGGCGCGGTGAAATGCAGCTGATTTAACGTTTGCTCCAGGACTTCCGGAGTGAGATGGAAGGTGTCCCTATGGCAAGCCAAGTGTCTCATTAATAGACACTTTTATCTATTAATGAGACACTTGGCTTGCCATAATGCTTGAGGGCCTTCTAGTGACTGGAAATGGTAGTGTTCAATATTTTCCATGTCAGAATGAATGAAGTCGTCAGATCTCAACCAAAAATTGGGTTATAAATACAGTATAGGAAAAAACGTATATGTTCTCCTCTCGGTTTTCAAATCCCGTTTAAAACCCCACTACTATTCCATTGCTTTCAACACCTGATAATTTGTGGTTGAACCTGTATGCTTCACACAGGTTGGTCGTTATATTTATTTTCTGCAATGTTTTTATGCATATATTGTATTCTGTTTTTACTTCATTTTTTTTATCTTGTCTATATGTTGCCTGTTGTTTGTTTCTTTGTACAGCACTTTGGTTGGCCTTGTCGCTGTTTTAAATTCTCTATAAATAAAATGGTATGGTATGGTATGGTATGGTATGGTATGGTATGGTATGGTATGGTATGGTATGGTATGGTATGGTATGGTATATTAGTCGTTTCAGTGTATAAATCACAGGACTTGCAAATTTATGAAAAAAAAGTTGTGACTAATACGCTGGAAATAACGGTAACCTAATTAGTTGAAAAATGCCTCTCCAGCTGGTTATTTGCACCATTTATTTATTTTGTTTTTGCATCCTGTCCTCTTTTAGATTTAATGCTGCTACAAAATTCAATAGTTTTTATTTTCCCACTAAAAATGTTATATGTTCTTATTTTATCCTTCTTATTGCTGAGGGTCAAAATGACCTGAGGTCTCAGTTTTAAAACTGAAGCCTCGTAGATCATTTTGACCCAAAGGCAGCAGGAGGATTAAACATTTGATATGTTTTCTATGTTCTAGTGTGGTTTAAAATATGGATTTATATGCTTTGCAAATAATAGCATTCTTTTTTATTTAGATTTTACACATTTACTTTTATCTTTATTTTATTTCATGAATGGGGTTGTAAAATAATTTTTAATTGTTTTTTGTCAAGGAGCTAAATTTTGTCATTTTTGAATCTTATACTGTAATCATCCATTGAAGGGGACTTTTAACTTTAAATAAAGAAGCCGGAACTTGGCAAAGGTCATTCCATCCGTGTGTTACACCTGCTCCATCAGCAGGTTCACCAGGCAAGAACGGTGGTGGTGAATGAAAAATTAAAGATGATTTCAATTAGTGACAGAGGAAAATCTTTGATAAGCGGATGTGTGTCTGGATAAACAGACTGACAGATGAAGTGATGAATAAAACACTAACCCACTCTATCAGGAAGATTGATTCCTTCTCAGATCAATACCTCTCCAACCTCCCTTGATGTGAAAGTGCAGGAGTCGCCATTCTGAATCAGAGCACATCACAGCGCTCCCTGGGGAACCCCGCTCTACGGAGTAAAAAAGACTGGCTGAAATATTCAGCATTAACTGCACTTGAAGCCAGTGTCACAGGTTCCCTGTTCTCCTGCTGGCTTTTCTCCACTGATCTCTGGAAGCTGAGCGCCTTTCTACCACTCCTCGAGGTAAATCTCCAGGCAGCCAGGTTCCACGGTTGTTTGAATTAGACTGGAGTTCGTAATTTGCTTGTTAATGAAATACAAATGCTCACAACTTGAGGAGGGGAGTGTGGAGCGCAGTCAGAGCCAGGCTGTAACCCAGAAACGAAACATCAAAACCACTAAATTATCAAACGACAGCTCATCACTTTGAAGGACAGATGAGGATGGGAATGATGCTGCGCAAGTGTAGAATGATTTTTTTTTTTTGCAACAATATTAAAATATTATTTACTGTTAATCTGCCACACACTTTCATCTAGACCAGGGGTCTGCAACCTGCGGCTCTGGAGCCACATGCGGCTCTTTCGTACCTCTGTAGCGGCTCTTTCAAGCTTTGACCAAAACAAACACAAAACTAAATTTTATTGGTTGTTA
>JARVLU010001073.1:9572857-9585340 GCA_031762415.1 Simpsonichthys santanae | reverse complement strand
ATATATTAAACATTCAAACAACCCTGTGCAATTTCACCTCACTGAATAAAAAGCTGTACAGGTGAGTGATGAAATTGACTTTTTTTTTTTCCTTTTTATTTGGCTCTAACTTGAAATGATTTATCCTACAGTGAGTGGCAAAGTGGCAGCTGTGATTGGGCTCCACTTTAAAGCATCATGGCATTCACTCTGCAATCAAGGTCTGCTCTACATTTGTCTGCTGTGAATTTTTATGAATAGGTCTACGCATCTCTTTTTTGGTCGTTTGTTTCTAGAAATACACACTTGTGGTGACAAAAGCTGGTCTGAAATGTGTTTTAATTTTGCCAAGGTTCTGTGATTTCAAGCCTTATTCTGTTTGATTCAAGAAATATTCTGATAACAAATGAAAAACATGTGACATTTATTATTTTAATGAAGCTTTATCTATGGGACATTTGTATGCATCATTTTATCACAAAACACCCGGATCGATGATCATGAACGTACTCTAAAACAAATACTTTCTCAACAGCAAGAGTTTGCCAATACTGTAAGGTCCACTCCCTCACCTACCTGAACCAACTCCACCTCCGACCCCCGCTGTCAGACGTGAACCAGACGTCTGGTCGTCCGACCTCTTTGGAGGGGATTTTAAACTGGTTGGTGGATTCCTTCACCAGTATGAGTGTGCTTTTAGCCAAACTATCAGGTATGCCTCAGACGTGGCCCGTATCACATTGTCAACACCCTCAAGGGCGAAGCTCTGCAAAATGGGCTCATGCTCAACTTGGCTCACGCTCCATTGCTTCGCTGCTGTTCTCCTCATTTATCAAGGAGTTTAGCTTATTTTTCGACCCCCCCCTCTGCTACAGGAGGAAGCCCAACAAAGATAATTTACTCTCCGACAGGAGTCAAGATCTGTCACTGAGTTTTACATCCGCTTCCGGGTGATCTCGGAAGAATCCGGACGGGGCAAAGTTGCACTGAAAAGCCCTTTTGTAAATGCACTAAACTATAACACAAAGGACCAATTTTCAGGACTTGTAGGAACTTACAGTATGAACCTTGTTATTCGCATTGAAAGCAGAAATGGAGAACGCTACCAGTGGTCATTCTGTATGGTGCAGGAGTTTCAGAGAAACTGAGGTGTTTATTTTCTAAACACAATGTTCAAGTGGCTTTCAAACCCCAAAATACATTACAACAAAGACTGGTCCATCCCAAAGATCCAGTCCCCCAGAACAAACTGAGTTTACTTGCAGCTCCTCAGACTGAAGAAGTCCATCCATCCATCCATTTTTTTTTTTTTTTTTTTACCCATTTCTTCCTTTTTGAGTCGAGGGGGATCACCATCCATCAGTCACTCTGCACGAGGCAGGGGACACTCTGGACAGGTTGCAAGTCCATCACAGGGCAGACTGAAGTTTCTGGATAAAATATTAAATGTTTCAACAAAGAATCCATCCAGAGGACCCGCCTTAATCCTGTTAGGTTAATAAGGTTGTGTTCCTTTGTGTAAAATAAGTCTTGGTCATTTAAGTTGTTTAATTTGTATTTCTGTTTCTGTATTTCACTTTCATAGTAGTTTTTAAGAAACACCATAAGCTCGCCAGCTGCCTTCTGGTCTATTATTTCCAAGCCTGACATTAGCAGATGTTTGTGATGCATTGGAGCACTCTGAATGCTAACCCCTATTATTAACTTGATCTTCACTTTAAAATTATGTTGGTAGTTGCCACAAAATGTCCCCAAGATGTATCCTTTTCTGCATGCAGCGCTTTTGCAATGGAGGCTTCCGGGAATTAGAGATTCTTTTGTTTAGATCCGCCCTCATGAGCGGCTTACCCCCAGCTGGCTGTGCATCACACGCTGTGGTTGACCTTGCACTCGCTGCCTCACCTGGAGGGAAGCTATTTGTCCCTCAGACAGTGGATATTATGCCAAGGTGGGGATAGAAGTGAGCTCTGCTACACCGAATGCTCAGAGGTAGCAAAAAGTCAAACGTGCAATTCATCCATTATGTATCCAACCCCAAGCATGTGGCACAGTTGAAACTTCCTGTTTTGTTTGACCTGTCAATCACCCCATTATTATTATTATTATTATTATTTTGTTTATTTGTTTTTGTTATGTTGTTTTTTGAACATCATATGTAGTGCTGGTCTCCAAGATGTACTGACTTTTGGTTCAGCACAAATAAGTCAATCTGTGACGATGGTTATTGGAATAAAATTCAGCTGTGTTTGCAGTTCTGTTTCCTCCATCCACATGAATGCCAGCCAATTAAATATCCCAAATCTGTGTTATTCAGCACATCCAAAGGATTCTGTACTGCAGGGTGGAAGGATTTCCTGTGGGGTGCTGAACTTCCTGCAAAAAGTTTCAGGGTTGGTCTCCAGATGGTCACAGATTTGTCTCTTGCACCATACGGGGAAGGAATGACAAATGCAGCAATAAAACTGCAGTGGCTGATTTTGACTTTAACCGAGTTTGCATGCTCTTCAGAAAGTGGGGGGGGCTGCGATGAAGAGAAGATTTTAAGCAATCTGCTGGCTTCCTTAGGCACATAACTTTTACTAATTGGCATTTCATAATGTACTGAATATGAATATATTGAAGCTGGCTGATCCACTTTGAGAAGGTGCTATTCATAAAACTAACTTGCAGCTCTTCAGAATGAAGAAGTCTTATATTTTTCCTCAACTTGTTCTGTTTCAATTTTGTTATTGTCAGAAAACTTTTTTTTCTGGTATAAAGTGTTGTTGTTTGGTTTTGCATAGCCAGAAACTAAGAAAAAAGGTCTTTGTGTACCAAATCTAGAAGTGCAGGGGCAGGTGGGTGCTGACACACAAAGAGGGCTGCACAACCACCACAAACAGCAGAAAGAAGTCAAGACCTGCCAAGCATGCACAGACAGCAGCCTACCCCCAAATGACACAACATATGGAGAACAGAGAAGCCACCCCAACACATACCCTCACCCACCACCTGCGCATTTCCATCCACGTTCGTTCCATCTCTGCTCCCTGCCATACAGTAGCTATGCAAGAAACCAGCACAAAGCTGTGAAGGAGAGCAGAACATTTGAATAGCTATTCTTTAACAATGGCAACCATGTTTCTCAGAAGACGTACAAAATCACATTCCATATCTTACAGAGAGCCCCTTGGCTGAAAACATCTAATTTCATATAAGTGAATCTGCGAAGCTTGTTAGGAATAACAGCTTCCGTGCAGCTTGAAAGACTCCAGCTGAGACCTGGCTGCCAACTTCTGAAGAAGACAGGAGGTATTAAAATGTGAGTGCCCTATTCGGGAGGAGTTTTACACTCGATACAAACAATTTAGTCAATATGGAGCCCTCTACAGCAGCTGTCCACCTCATTACTGTGGCAGGGGCCAATTACCACACAGACAATCTTTCACATTAAATGCAGTATCTCTGTCTCAAGGCCGATCAGGAAACTGTATGTGATGCTTCCCTTGAGCAAAATTTCATCTGTTTTAGTTTTGGGGAGGGAAGTGAAATAAATGTTTGTCAGGTTTTCAGGGGCTTGAGAAGATGAAAAAAATCAAGGTATGATTTTAATCCCTGGATAAACCATTACAGCATTAGAGCTTTCAGCAATATCTCCTTTTTCGAGTCCTGTTTATCATGAACGGTTGATTTGGTTGATGTTAGGTTCACTTTAGCAGGTTTTATAGTTCTGGGATCTACCTGCCTGCTTAGTCCTGCATTTGGGTCCTCCTTTCACTCTGGATTCTCCTCACCATTTTTATTATTTTTATTGCGTTAAAATTTTGGTGATGCCACAGTGGAAGATATTTGCAGTATTGCTGTGATTTCAGGGCATATCCAGACGTGGAATGGATTGGCATCACCGGCAGGCGTTACACCCACAGGCATATGGCTGAATCACAGTCTGTCACCGCCAGCTAATGCGTGCCTCTGGCTTTGCATTCATGAAGCGTTCAAAGCCAGTCCAAGTTTAACTAACTTCCTCGTCGCTGACTCAATTCCATGACGTTACATCTTCTGCAGCACCGATTAGATCCATCTATAAAACTTACCTGCACCTGAACTGCATTTTAAAGATACGTGCAGATGGCATGTTATATAAATATGATTGCACCCTGCTTTGCTCGATGTAGTCAGTGTTAAAATGGTGACATGGTTATGACCAATTACAGTGTTCACCGCTGATGTTTTTGTCCAAAAGGAATAGCTGTCACCATCTGTCCTATCTCACAACCACATGGATCAAATGTCCTCTGTGGGGGTGCATGAGGAACATGGAACAGCAGACAGAGACCATTTTTGTGAGCTTTGTTTGTGTGTGTGGGTTCATGGGGGTGATATTGATTTTAAAGGGCTTCATTACAAATCTTCAGAATGCATTGTTATAAGATGTTTGCAAAGAGATTCAAGGTTGATGATTTTATTTTTATTCCCGGCAGTTTGTCTAACAACTCTTCACTGATACACTGATAATCTGGTATGCCTGAATAATAATCTTTAGCTTTTAATAATCTGAGAATAAACTCATGTTATACTGAAAAAAACATTAATGAGTAATCTGAGTAATCAATATGAGTAATCTATACAGTTTAGTTTGAACTCTGTGTACAGCAATGGTGTGATGTATGTCAAATATTAAAAGCATCCATCCATTTTCTTTGTTCGTTTGTCCATATTAGGTCATTGGGCACTGGTGCCCACTTCCTACAGTCAGTGGATGAAAGGTAAGGTGCACTCTTGACAGGTCACTAGTCCATCACAAGGACATGTAGAGAAAAGAGACAAACACTGACACGCACAATCACACTTAGTGACATTTTAACAGACTGTATAAGGAACGTGCAGTACATGAAAAACACATTTGCTTCAGGAAAACATACAGATTGTAAGAGTACCGCCGTCTGAAGCCACTCTCTCCAAGATGGCCACTAATTGCCACCAGCTGTTGCCCATCTACCTGATGAGAAGACTACACTTGAGGCTGCAGTCGAGTGCTACTCTTCGCCAGAGCATTATACTCTCCAATGGTATTTATATCTCTGGACAGTTATATCATATACAGTTATGTGTGCATAATTTTGTTTCATCACATGTACCACATGTGGAGCAAATGACAATAAAGATTCTCTGACTCTGACTCTGATATTGCTACTGAGTACAATTGCTTACCTTGATGTTTTTGTCTTCAGCCAACCTGCCTCCTTGGGTCCTGTCCAGTCCTGGTCCACCTTGGTTCTGTTCCTCGTTTCGTCACATCCTGCCCACCACCCACTTGCCTTCCTGGCCAGTCCTGCCTTCTCTGCCTGGTTACCCATCTCTGGATTCCTTCCTGGATTTCTGGGTGCGCACCTCAATGTCCATACCTGTAAGGAGAAAACCAAACTATACTATCAAGCTTCAATGCCTGACCCAAGACCCACCTCCTCCTAAATACCAGCAGAAAAACACATGTATGAGCAAATGTGGCAAAGGTTGCATGTGCAGAAGGCCCATGTTCCACATGGGCTTTCTGCCATGTGCATATCCATCCATTTTCTTTATCTGTTTTATTTTATTGTATTTATTTTTTTTATTTTGTCAGTCACAAGGAGCTGGTGCCTATCTCCAGCAGTCATTTTGTAAAAAAAAAAAAAAGAGGTATACACCCTGGACAAGTTGCCAGTTGAAAGGAAAATCCTCGACCCTAACCAACGTCTGGCAGGTAAATGTTTCCCCAGTTCATGTCACATCATGACTGCAAAGCTCAACTGCCACAGGAAGTTTTCCCTGTTATCATAGGCAGTAGTTACTGTCTGACTCTTCCTTTTTGTCCTGATTAGTGCAAATTTTATATAACTAGACACTGTCAGTAGTAGATATCTTCACAAAATGTAATTGATGGACCTTAAACCTTGAGGAAAGGGACAAATTGCAAGAAACACATTATATTTTGTGTTGTATGTGTTCACTTGCAGCTTCAAGCCTCAATAACTTGCTTTATTCTCATTCAAAGAAGTATAAAGTTTAAAATGTATACAAAGCATGAAAGAAATACACATATTTTGTTCCTAAAGTGAGTACCATGGAATAAAAATAGTAAATTAGGTAAACCCATTCTCAAACACCGTTCAGTGTTTTAGTGGTTTTGTTTGTCCCAACCTCAGATTCAGAGTTGGACTTTTTTTTTTTTATATATACATACTATAATGTGCAAATAAAATCCCAAAACCATATTATTGATTTCCAGTCTGCATGTGTTCTCCCTCTTTATCTCTGTCTCGACTTTAACATGCAAACATGCAGGCTAACACACGCACATGCGCCCACACACAACCACTGGTGAAGATGCTCTGGCAAGCGCTGTTTACTGATATGTGGATTGGGTTTAAGAGCGGAACGCTGAGCATTTCAGTCTAAACAGTAAACACTCTTAATTGGATTGTGTGCTTTGATGTGAATCCTCTGAGGACTGTATATTAATAGGCCTAATTGATTCTGATACATATTTACACTAGTTTAGAAAATTAGCTCAAAACAAATGTGAGCGGTTTCATCATGAATCTGACTGCGATGCATTAAATTGTACCTTTTTATGGTGGAAATTAGCATCAATGGAATAATGTAGTGGTGGAGTTCATTTTGCAGTCCAGCCAAACTCCTGTAGGACAAGGGCCTGTTGTTTGTCACAAATGAGCCCTTCACGTGTTGATGGGCGGTGACGGAGAGGACTCATCTTCACCTTGAGGTGAAAAGGTGGAGCTCTCATACCCTGTGACTCTTTTTACCATCACCTGCTCCCAGAAGCTGCAGGTCAAGTGATTTACCCACATCCACAAGAGTCATTTCTCTGTTTCACTTCAGTGCTGCAACTTTGCTGGACACCAACACTGACTCGATGTGTGCTAGACGGTCAAAGTTTCTTTAACAGTCTTGGGTATTTAAATAAGATCTACAGGTCAAAAAAGTTTAGGACAAATCAAGGCCATCTACATATTTAATACCTAGAACTCCATGAACGATTGAATTTTGCGTGGTGCCTTTTATGCCAAATAAAGTTTATAATAATAGTAATTCATTTTATTTGATGGGGACTTTCATGACACTCAAGAACACCGTACTGTAAAAAGACTATATAAAATGTAAGTAAAACATTCAGTAAAACACAATATAAAAGCACAATATCAATAATATCTCGTGCAAAAAATGAAAAGATACAAACAATGAGTAAATTGTACCCAAAATCATGATTGTTTTGGTCAAACATTAAATGATATGTGCAACCTAATGCACTTTTGCTAGATATGTTAGCACTTGGGGTATGTATTGACAACTCTCAGCTACTACCATGCCAAATTTCAGCTCAATATCAGTCAGTTTTGCTGTTGGCTAAGGTCAGTTAGCTGTGGTGAACATCTTCAGTTAGGTTGCATCCAAAAGTTAATCGGCAGTAGCTGTGCCTCATTAATTATTGTCTGAGAGTTTTATTAAAATCCAACCAGTGATTCGTGAGAAATTCAATAAACGAGACTTTGTTGACTCAGTCAGTGGTTACGTTATAACTAAAGACGCTGTGCAATGTGTAGTTCAAGGTTTGCACTGTAAATTTGAGTTAACTACAACCATACCTAAGTTTAGGCCAACACGTAAAACTGACTGAGCTATATCCATTTTGATCATTTCTAAGTTGACTTAGCTTTGGCGGCCATCATGAATTGGTTTGACTCCAAAAGCTAGTCAGTTGTAGCTGTTCAGGTATTATTGTTTTATTTTATTTTGAAAGTTTTATTCATATCTGTTCAGTGGTTTGTGAGATACATGACTAATAGACAAACTGAGATGACACCAGTAGTTGATGGGGGATTTTTTTATTATTTTTTTTATTAATTTATTTTATTTTTTTAGATCAGACCTGAAGCTATTTGTTAGCTGTCAAAGTCCAGGCTGGGGATAACTCTCAGCTACTACCCTAGCAAATGCTAGCTCAATATCCGTTACACTGATTGAGTCATAGCCATCTTTGTGTTTGCTTAGGTTGCCCCAAAAGTAGCAGCCAATACAATCTGAGGTTTTTGATCAAATGTGTCTAGTGCGTCATAAGATATTTAACTAACACTTGAGAAACACATACAAAATTAAAACTTTACCTCTTTGATTGTCTTTTCGGTGCAGAAAAACATTACATCTGTTGGGTTACTTTAAATTTTAATTGTATTTTTTACCATTTGCACTTTTTGGCATCACATTCCTCTTGGTGATAATATAGTGGGAAAATAAAACAAGGTTTTGAGCAGGTATTCTTGTTTGGTGTAACGTCACCTGCAATTTGACCAGTGCAATGGCACATTTCAAGTAAAGCCCAGGCCCATTAATTAAAGTATGGGATGAGGGTAAAGGTGAACATGCAATTACAGAATTAAATTAAGCTCCTGTTTGGCTTGTCATTCCTGACAGAAGTAATTTTTCTGCTTTCAGCATCGTTATTGACACATTTTGTTGCTGGAAGAATCCACTTTGTTCTGCTTTTCCAAAGGTAGTCTTCTACTGTACTTGTTTAGTAAAGAAAAAATAATAATCTAAACTGAAATAGCACTGATGTATGTGCTTCCACGTGTTCTCTGTGTTCTGTGATCCTTGAAATGAAAGAGGTCAAACTTAATGAGATCATTTTAGATTTATTGTGGTTATGGTAATCATGCAGAAACTGTATGTCATTATAATCTTTTAGGTCCACTGAATTAGAAAGTTTAATCAGCTACCTGTTCCTATAAAGATCTGATGTCAAGTTATGGGATTACAGATACAGCAGAACAGATCCAACATCAAAGGATTATTCTGACAAAAGATTTGCAAACTTCTGCTGCAGAGTGCTAATAAATCACAGCTCTGAACAAAAATCCATCGCAACATGAGTCTTGTTGATTCATGGTGCCACCTTTAAACCTGTGTTGTGCTTATCTCCAAGGAGAGAAGAACAAACTTCCATTTATTCGTCCATTATTTGGCATTTGTTCCAGAGCACATAGAAAAAAATTGTATTGCAGAATTCTGCAGCTTTGGCAAACATGTTAATTCATTTTCTGCAGTGAAGCTGTTTGCCTGTGGCTGACTGGATTCAGTGGTTGGTTTTTGGTCTCTATGACAACCAGCTGTCTGTAATTAGCAAATCACGCCAGGGTGAGATATTAGGCAGTCCATGTGGCTGCTGAAGAACTCAGGAGTGGAAAGTAGCTCAGTGGGTTGTGCTGTCATGACGCTCATGGTGACAGCACAGAAATGTGTGTACCTCTGGTGTTTTCTCAGGTATTTTAATTTTCAAGGTTTTATTTGGTTTAAAAAAAAAAAAAGTCAAGAATTAACAATCATTGCTTAAAGTGGTTTCCTTGTGTTTTATAGTACTGCAGTCTTCCACTCTGTGTCAGCTGGAGGTGCTTACTGTGCTAAAACAGCAAGAGGTATGTGTGGTGTATATTCACTAACCTTCCCATTTTCTTTATTTAAATTATTTTGTATGACCAAATGGTGGCAAATGGTGACATGTTTGTGTTGTAGCTCGTGCTGCTGCCTTGGGTTTGCCGTATCCAGGAGTCCATGGAGCCCCTGATCTCTCGGCGCCGGCTCACCATGAAATGCAACGTCCTGGAACGTTCAGTTATGGTGCATATGCTGAACCCCACATGGACTGGCGCATACGTGACCAACCAAGAGCAAGCCCTTTTCATGACGTGACGTATGAACAAGTTCACCCCAGGGGCTCTGAAGGATTCCTGCAGAGTCGTGGCTCACAGTTCCCACACGGGTACAGCAGCTTTCCTAGAAGACTGCCAGTGAGAACCCCTGAGTCCAGTTTTGAAGAGGTCGAGCATGCTGCCCCCAGCCAGTTGAGCTCATCTACTCTGAATTCCAGAAGTCGCACACGTTCACTTCCATTTGCCTACAGGGCACATGACCTTGGTGTTGAGTCTGCCCCAAATAGACATGGCGTGCCTTTGAGTGGACTTCCCTTGCCTAGAAGCCGAGGTCGCTCTGTTGACAAACATCAAACCAAGAAGGGCCCTGGGAGAAAAGTCTCCTCCTTTCATTCGTCTCGCCCTTCCAAAAAAGGTCAAGAGAAGAAACGGGCTCCTGTGCGTGGTCGGTGGAAGATGATTTTGCTTCCTGTCCATCTTGGCCAGCATTTGCCCAAACTCGTCAATTCCAAAGAGTTTGTTCCAGGAAAGGCTGTTCTGCAAACCAGGCCAGACTACAACTGTGACCCAAACAAGGGCTGTCAGATGGTAACCCCATGATGGTACTTAATGGAAAAGCCTTTTCATGAGGTGAAAGAGGAAGTGGTATGATTTCAGAATATGTTTAGCAGTTTTTTTTTTTTTTTTTTGTGGGGTGGGGGCGGGGGGGATGTTCAGATTTAAAAATTTCTGTATAAATATTGTTGCTTCCTCACCAGTAACTGCTAAATGAGCTATATTCTCCTGCTTTTTAATAAACATAGCTGCAAAAAAAAAGTTTGCTTTTCTCATCATAAATGACTTGAGGTCTGTATGTTACCAGAGTGCCATCTGTTGGTTTTTAATTGGTACAAAAATCTTTGGCTCAATCTTTTAACGCAGGTGTTTAACACGAGGTGAGCCATTAATGGATCTCTTGGTCGTCTTCTTTATTTTATTCATTTTTTTTGTTTGTTCTGGAGTACAACTAGAATTTCTAAAAATGGCTTTAGCAATCATATTGTCCGACATTGAGACGAGATGAAAACAAGGTCCCCTGCAAGTCTTTGCCTTTAAATTTTTACTTAAAGTTGCCAGAATGAAAACTATTTGCCTGCTGCCTTTTCATCCCACTTTTATTAAACAAAAACCAGTTTGAGAAATATCTGCTACATCACATTGCTCCAATGGTAAAATTTACTGTCATAGCAATTTTTTTTTAATTTTTTTTTTTTTTTTAGATCCACCTTCCAACAAAACTTGGTGGTTTCACTGAACCCTGAAAATGTTCACCGTATACACTAGTAATTGTCTGGGTTTTGTTTGGAGTTTCTGATCAAACCTATAGGTCAAAGGAAGATTAATGCTCACAATCCACATCATGATCTACCTGCAGTACCCAGAAGATTATGCAAAATGTATGTTGGTGTATTCATCTCTAAGTGTGGTTGGGAGTTCCTTGTGGCTGTTTATCTGAAATACATGTATCTGATATCTACAATATAAAGGAGTCTGTAGAAAGCAACATACAAATCAGCAGCTAAAGAGTACAGAGGCCTCACCCAAGGCTGGGTGAATGTTCAAGAGGTCAAGATTACATCAGTTTATTTTACATGTCACCCCTACAAAACGTTTCTGAAATAAATGAGGACGAATGCAGTATGAAAAACAAGCGGCACGCTATCCCCAGTTGACAAGGGATTTGAGTGGTGAATGTTCTTTGGAGTGATTTTTTTGTTTGTTTCAGACTGGAATTGAACAAAGAATGCAAAAGCTTAATGTTTGATGCAAGATATTATGGTGGTAGGAATTACAAAGTGTATGAGGAAAGTGGTTTTTCTTTTTCTTTTTTGCTTGTCTGAGGCAGCACAGAGTGACAGATCCTGACGAGTGGAGGTTGAGGGAGCAGCTTTATTCACCAGCAGGCACAATGACAGAGCCAGGGGGTGGCCGATGGTGGCTTGGCCATCATAATTACCATAATCTTCGGCCACCCTGACAACCACCTCAATCATTTGAAGAAACTACTGTACGCTTTTAAGCAATACAAAAACTAGAAGGCTTATTGTTGGACAAAAATATCTTCTATTCATTTTACTTAAAGAAGCCAATCCAGGACACGAGACGATTTTTAATCGGTTTTACTTGCAAGGGTTGGCTTTCACAACAGGTTACACAACGTACAGAAGTTACATGCTGGAGACCAGTCATGAGAAGCTGCAACGGGCAGTGTGTGAGAATTGTTTTTAGAAGTTCATCAGCTCCTGGCTCACAGGCAGACTGGTGACCTTGGCCATCTAGCTGCACATGCAGGATCAAATCAGCTCTCGCTCAACTCTCTCTCTCTCTGAGATAGAAAATAATTCTCTGTCAGCTCGAACACATGGTTCATGGGCAGTTAATGTTCACAGCCATAGTATTTAAAAATGTCCATAAACCTTGACCGAAATTCCCTGACACTTATTTTCCTCAAATGATTGATTGTCAGTTTCCAGTATATACAGGCAGTCCCCGAGTTACGAACGAGTTCCCTTCCTACGCCCCGTTCGTAACCCGATTTGGCCGTAAGTCGGAGCACTACCCACGTGGCGGCCGTAACTCCGGATTTTTGCCGTAAGTCGGAAAAAGAACGGTAAACATCGTTTTAAACACGTTTTTTTCAATGTAACAGCCGTTTTGCTGTATTTCCAAGCAGTTAGCTAACACAATACCCTAAAGAAATTAAAAAAAAAAAAAAAAACATAAAATGCTGCATAAAAAAGTCAACGTGAGGTGTGATGACGTCACTGGGGGCGGCGCC
>JARVLU010001073.1:9544050-9562755 GCA_031762415.1 Simpsonichthys santanae | reverse complement strand
ACACAGTAATTCAAATGCGGTACAATTATTGCATTATACAGCAAATAAAGAGCATTATCGTTAAATAAATCTTTTACATGACTCTGTTCTGCTCAGCCGCTGTGTCTATGGAAGAGACTGACAAGCAACGTGCCACTGCGCTTACACGCATTACGCACTTACTCAGGTGGAAGAAAAAGTAGTTCCATCCAACCGCTTGTATGCCAATACAGTAGTTTACTTTCCACCATCTTCCTGTTAATGATATGCATTACCTGAAACGACTGATCAAAAGTATCGATAATTTGATTTAAACATCGATTCTTGAGCGAACGGTTATGGTATAGATAGTATCGATAATCTGTATCGATCCGCGCATCGCTTCGTCGTATCTTCTGTCCAGGCGGTGGCGGTGTTGGTGTGGAGGAGAGAGCTGGAGGAAGGCAGAGCCTTGTCGCAGAAGGTGGAGTGCAGGTTTCAGACAGTCCAAACGAACCGGGGTTCGGGGCTTTTGGTCCTTTTCGGCCCGGGGGACCGACATCACAGACGAGCCGTACCCCGGCCGGAGGAGCCGCTAGGAGGAGGGACACCGAGAGGCGAAGAGGAGGAAAACAAGAGACCAGTAAGTTCATGGAAACATACAATTAACAGGGACGGGCTTAAAACACAACCCCCCTTGATTTGTTGTTGTTTCTTGTTCGACATCGGGTTTTGTCTTCACCCACAAGTCGACCTCAACTTGTCTGCAGCAGCCCGCCATCACCTCCAGCTTTAGCTTAGTCATGAACACCGAGAGGCCAAGAATCAGCCTGGTTCATGCGCGTGTGGACGTGTCAGTGAGGAACACACACTCTATCACACGCACACGCAGTGTAGGAATAACAGTGAGCTGCTCGTGAACAGGTATTAATGATTAAATGTTAATATCTAGGTTGTAAACGCATGAGCCAGGAGGCCTCGGCCTGAGTGGAGCTGCCCGTGTATGGCAGACCGTTGTATCATACAATCAAACCACAGTTCTCTCACTAACGACTGATCTATACATTATCAGTAGCACTCATCTTAGTCATAACAGCGTTTAGTCACCGTTAAAAGAAAATTAAAATACCAATCTTACTAATAAGTTGCATTTCAAGGCGAGTGGGACTGTGTTGGTAGAAAATGTGCGTAGAACGTACGCAGCATTCCTTGAAGGAATGCATATCGCCCGCCACATTGCATGTCAAAGTTTCAACTTGCGACATTCAAATTCAAAAATACTTTATTAATCCCGAAGGGAAATTAATTAAGTGTGTCCATAGCTCATCATCCTGGTTTCATTCAAGAGTTGTTGTAGATGTTGATAGCTGTGAGCAGGAAGGATCTCCTGCTGCGAATCTGAAAAAAAAAAAAAAAACTGGCCACGGATACTGATCAGTCCACCTGGATCCAGCTTGGTGTTAGATCCGGCGGGCCTCTTGGTCCTCCTCTTGTCATGAGCTGAGTTTCCCACCAGCTCCAGGATCTCGGCGGTCAAGGCGCTCGAGCTCCGCCGCCAGGTTGACGGGAATTCATCCGCGGTGCCTCCTTTTCAACTCATTTAGGATTTGGAGCTGGAGGCATTTGATCTTTTGTGATGTTAACCAGGTGCTTCTGGTTGTTTGAAAAACACACCTTGTTGCCATGGTTACGCATCATAACAAATGACCAAAAGTAAAAAAAAAAAAAAAAAAAAAAAAGGTTTCAGTAAAAATACTTCCAGCTGCACAGCGTCAGACTCCAGAGGAAGTAATCGTCTGAAAAGTGTTGCGCAATACGTCAGCGCTTAGAGCACATGTTTGAGATAAGTCTCAGCTACTACCACTCCAGGCTTTAGCTCAGTTTATCTAAATCAATTTTTGTCGCTACGGTTGTGTGTATGTCATTGTCTGTCAGCAAAATATGTCATGAATTAGTGGACAAACTTTACTGAAACCTTCTAAAAGTAATCACTAGGTGGGCATCCATAACTGTTTACCTTATTGAAGTCCACCTGATTCAAGATGGCCGCCGCAGCAAAACCAAAAATGGCTCGGACTCGCTCAGTTTCGCAGCTAAAGAGCTCCGGTTTGGCGTGGTAGTCGTCGAGAGTCATCTCCGCTGGGTACTCGTTGACAGACGCCGTTACGTCTTTAGTTTAAAATGTTGCCGTTATCAGGTGGAGAAACAAGCGTCTCTGATGTGTCTCCTCCTCCTCCTCCTCCACAGCAGCCATGGCGGACGCGGAGCTGGACTTCCAGACAGGCGATGCGGGGGCGTCGGCCACCTACCCCATGCAGTGCTCCGCCCTGCGCAAAAATGGTTTTGTTGTGCTCAAAGGGCGACCCTGCAAGATCGTGGAGATGTCCACCTCCAAGACCGGAAAGCACGGCCACGCCAAGGTGAGCGAGCCGCCGCGCGGGGCGCTGGTGATGCTAAAAATATATACTCATTCAAAACATGAAGGTAAAACGATGTTAGACCTTTCGATTTCATCTGAAGAAACGTGTGTTCCTGCTGAATTTTATTCTTTTTAGTAGAACTCAGAAAATTCTCCGGTCAGAAAAGTCAAACATTCACCGAAGACCCGTTTTTACACCCACAGCAGCCGCACGTCGCCGAATGCTGCGCTGAACGCTGCATGTAGCTCACCCCAAATGATCGCCCGCCACCCGTGCAGGAATAAACCGTCTTCATGACAGCGATGCACAGAATTTTTACTGATTCAGATCTTTCTGCAAAACTTTGAGTTCGTCGTTTGTCCTGAAAGTTGGACGGTGCACTTTTCAAAACAGCACCGAGAATGTTCGAGGAGCTTCGTGATCCGTTTTTCATCTGAAAGTTTTTTTTCGCCCTGCAGTTTTCAAGCTATTCCAACAAATCATAAATGTTCAGCTGTTTCAGGACAATCCTGCTAGGACTTTTAGTTTTGGTGCAACTTTAACTTTTTGAAATATTTAGCCTTTTATGCCATTTTTTTTCTCAGAAAATGAATTGAGCTCATTTTACATCCTTCACATCTTTAACAATCTTTTACTTCTTTCACATTTTGTTCTGCTTCAGCTTCTTTCAGCTTCTTTCTGCAAATTTTAACATGTTTTTCAGCTACTTTCAGCTGTTTTATGCTCCTTTCAGGTTCTTTCTGCTAACTACAACATTTTTGAGCTTCTTTTAACGTCTTTCTGATACTTTCAGCTTGTTTATGCAAGTTTCACCTTTTTCTGTTATTTCAGCTACTATTTAGCTGTTTTATGCTAATTTTATATTTTTCTGCTAATTCCACATTTTTTGCACTCATTTCAGTTTGTCAGGCTAATTTGGCAAAAATGTGCTCTCTCCACTTCCTTTTGGTACTTTAAGCTTCTTTTTTTTTTAATCTTTTAGCTACTTTTCAGCTGTTTGTGCTCATTGAAACTTTTGTTGGGGGGGGGGGGGCACATTTCTGCTTCTTTCAGCCTCACTGAGTAAAACATGTTCCTTCTGCTAATTTAAGCTTGCGCTAACTTTTCAGCTAGATTTTTATTTTTTTTAGAATTTTTAGCTGATTTCAGCTGTTTTCAGATTAATTCAAGTTTTTTTGCGGTAATTTGTGCTATTTTCAGCCTAATTAACTTCTTTATGCTAATTTCATCTTGTTATACCCTTTCAGCTTTTTTGTTGCTAGTTTCAGCTTTTTTTGCTCTTTCAGCTACTATTTAGCTCTTTTTTGTGCCAATTTTAGCTTTTTCAGCTAATTCCATTTTTGTAGCTCATTTCAGCTCTTCCCGCTTTCTTCTGGTATTTAAAGCTTCTTTTTTTTTTTAACCAATTTCCTAATTTCTCAGTTCATTTCTGCTTATTTGAACCTAATTCAGCAATTATGTGTTCTTTCTGCTTTCGTCTGCTAATTTAGGCTTGTTTATCCATTTCAGCTAAATTTCAACCTTCTTTTAGCTAATTTCAGCTGTTTTTCAGCAAGTTCTTCTGCAATATTGTAACTACAGAATATGTGTGGAAAACTTTGACATTCAAAACAACTAAATCTTCTGTTCCATTTGCAAATCTTTTTGAATTATTATATAAAAATACTTTTTGTATCTTCTTACACCTTCGACTTTACATTTAAACACCTTACAGATGTTAGAGTTAGCTAACTTTCACACTTTACTCAGTAAAAACACGTTATCAGTTAATTAGCTGCTTAGCTATGTTGCATTCACTGACCAGATTAAAAACATTAAAGTTTTTATTGTCAAATTGACTAGTAAAGCTAACTAGACAATTTTAGTTTCCTGTTGAGAAACTGGTCGATTTTCTTTCTTAAATCATCCAAGACGACTCCAGTACTGAGTTTATGCTCCTGAATATTATGTAAAGTATTTATAGATACATAGAAGTGACCCGTAAGCAGAATGATCGCAGGCTGTAGTGCAAAAAACTTTTACCACAACTGAGATTAGAGTGAAAATGAGTCCTTAAAGACATCATGTAGTGTCCCAGGAACTAAATAAGCAGATAATCTTCCTAAACTACCGTATTTTTCGGACTACAAGGTGCACCGGATTCTAAGGTGCATTAATCGAAACAAGTTAATTTGAACAGATTTTTGAGCGCCGTGTACCACATTAAATCAGTTGGAGGTCAGTAAGAACAACCAGAGTTAATACATAAGACTCACCAGATTATAAGTCTCACTTTTGAGAAAATTGAAGGACTTGAAGTGCGCCTTACAGTCCGAAAAATACGGTACCTTAAAATGACTATTTTCTCTCAGGTATCGCTTCGGAAATAATCCTTTTACCTTCCTTTGAAATTGACCATTTTTTCTCTGCCGGCTGCCGTAGTTTCGGGAAATCCCTTCGTATAAAGTTTGGTGTCATTGTGAGGCTTGGGACGTCCCCTTTTTTACATGTACAGAGAAATCCCCGATCCCACCACTCCAGATCAATAAAACCAATAAAAGTGGAGTTTTCAAACCGACACTCTCGTAAACAAAAACTAGCTTGTTGCTAACGGGCTAAATCTCCAAAATTTCAACAAACTACGAATCAATTTTGACGCTTTCAAGGTGAAGAATTTGAAAATAAAAATCACACAGTATTGAGAAAAAGTTCCTCGTTGGGACTATGCCGGCACGGGCGACTTATTTATTTTTTTCTCCTCGTATTTTGTTCGTGTGCAGGTTCACCTGGTCGGGATCGATATCTTCTCCGGCAAGAAGTATGAAGACATTTGTCCCTCCACTCACAACATGGACGTCCCCAACATCAAGAGGATGGATTACCAGGTGAGCCGGACCGGGTCCACGCTTTAACTCGGAACTCGCATCACAAAAAAACAACTACTTTAAAAAAAAAAAACACATTTTAAAATTAACGTGACTATTTAAATAAAGATTTCGAACTCTTAAAGGTGTCCCTGAAGGCACCAAAATGTTATATGATATTTTAATAGTAAAAATTCGCAGTCAGTCCTTTGAGATTTAATATTTTTTTTTTTTTTTTTTTAATTCAGATAAGTCAAACTTTATTCAACTCATTCGTAATAACCACAGTAAGCACAACCAGAATTAATACTTAAGGTGCACCTGATTATAAGGCTCACTGTCAATTTTTGAAAACAAAAAAATATATATTTTAAGAGCGCCTTATAGTCTGAAAAATATGGTATATATTAATGTTGGTTGTTCTCTGTCAGCTGATCGGGATCCAGGACGGGTACCTGTCCCTGCTGCAGGACAGCGGTGAGGTCAGAGAAGACCTGAAGATTCCTGAAGGAGACCTGGGGAAAGAAATCGAGAGCCGGAACGAAGCCGGAGAGGAGATCCTGGTCAGTCCCGCCCCCCGGCCACTGTTTAACGCCACCGCGTGTTCTCGCCTCTCTAAAGGTCCGATCTGGCTCCTCCTTCCTCTTTCAGATCACCGTTCTGAACGCCATGGAGGAAGAGTACGCAGTCGGCATCAAAGCTTTGGGGAAATGAGCCGCTGCAGGTAAATACAGACCGGCAGGACTCTCGCACCGCAACCCGGACCTGCCTGAACAAGAGACTTTTCCATCACTTCAAAGTGTTGATGATTACATGTATATATGCATATCTGCTGCTCGGGAAGGATCTGAGTGTGTACTATTATACTTTATGTACATAAACGTTTGAACTGAACTCCTTAGATTTACCACTGACTGCAAAAGTATTCACCCCCTTGCTGATCTGTTGCCTCACTGGGCTTTAGTGAGGCTTTTATCCAAGGTTCTGTATTGTTGTTCACATCACATGTGGTACATGAGGCGGAACCAATATGTGCACGCACGATCCCAGTTACACTCAAAAATAGCCACAATATAAAGTATTACAAAAGAAACAGTGTACTATACTGTATGTAATTTATGCTCTTTATTTGTTTGACAGGACACACGCCGACTTGAATACTCTCTCCGTCTCTTTTTTTCTCCTTCTCTCATTTTCTCAGCTGCCTTTTGTTGCGGCCACAAGCAATTATCCATTAGCAGAGAGCAGGGATTCTTAAAAGGAAAGCGAGAGAAAACGGGGGCCTTTTTGCACACTGCTGATAAGAAAAATGGAAGAAATTTCATTTCTGTCACACTGCATAACAAACACCAAATACTCAGTTGTTTAGGACAAGAAGAGGAGATTTTAGACTCGGAGTGATGGCTATAAAATGTACAAATCACAAGTAATACGTCCTCAACTTATGGAGTTGGTGCAAATTGATGGTCCAGATGTTAACACTTCTGCTCCAACAGCAGAATGTGGTTTTAGACTGCAAATCCTTAGGAGGAAGAATTCTCATTATCTGTTAATTATCTTTAAAGTTTCAAGAACTTTTTGATAATGTTGTAAATTTGATCAACATACACTGGATGAATAATGTTGTGTTTTAGATGACCAGCTCTTTACGAGAATCATGCAAGGACAGAGTGTCTGAGGACTACAAGAAGTTACTCAATGTTGTGGTGTTTGTGGTTGGGACTTGTGTTTGTCTGCACGTCTGCATGAAATCTGTCTCTTATGGAAATATCCAGTCAACAATCACACAACATGAAGGAGGTTTGAAACCCAGCGGTCTCTTAGTAACCAGCAAAATGTCCAGAATTACACATTAAGCTGCCTTCAGTTCCGGGCCTCCCTTTAACAGACATCTGTGATCTCAATGGGATTTGCCTGTTAGATAATGGCTAATAAAAAAATTAATTAACAAACTGATTTTGGCTACTTTAAACTAATTTTATTTATTTATTTTATGTTGCAATGTAATATAAATCAAAGGAAAATACTGAATTGTTTTGCTCACGCCTTGTCTGAGCACCGTGGTTAAAATCTGGATTGACAGCAAAATGTCAAATAGCCACAAAATTTAAATATTTGCTGATGGACAATTTTGCATTTTGTGTGTCATTGTTTGTAATGCCTTTCTGTGTTTCAAATCAAATTGTGCAACTAACTAGTTTGAAGTGCATCTAAATCGTGTGTTTTCATTGATTTTCTGTTGAAAACATACAAAGTATTAAAATAATCTTGTTTCTGTGCACAGATCCACAGCCACACAAGTCATGTCCAAGTTTTACTGCTGATGCTTTGTGAGAGCTAAACAAGATTTTGAATGACTGTTTAATGTCTATATTTCAAAAACATAATTGTCAAAATTCTGTAATGCAGAACACAAAATTATTCACAAATTTAAGAAACACTTATTTAGCATTAGATGCTCAATGTGTTCGATGATTATTTTCATCATTTTTATCCACCAACTCCAATCTTCTTCTTCACTTGTTAAAGCTGCCAAACCTCTCTGTGAATCTAATTTTATCTACTTAACCATGTTAAAGACAAATGTATCATGTTACCTAACATGACTATTTTTCTTAATTAAAAAAAAATGTTTCATTTACACGCTAGCAGTTTTAAATGTTTCATACTCTTTGCTGTCATAAACACAAGGTGTCAAAAATGCTAACTTGTCAGTCCCATTTTTAAACCCTTCAGTTTGTAATCAAGGACTAATGCATTTTAATTTGTCTGCCCAGCAGGTTTAATCATGATATCCACATGGATACCAGTGATGGCCATGCTGGTGGCGTCTGTGAATGGAGGAAGGAGCGGTAAACACTGCTTTAGAAATCTAATCCAGAGAAAAAGACAATTGTAGTCATATTTCTGTATTTTTTTTTTAATTTATAGATGTATTCCAAATTCAAAGCTCAGTGTCTGTACAATAATAGACAGTAAAGAAATAGTCTTGTCACTTTAAAGTGTCATGTATCTGATGCTAGTACCTTGAAAGCTAAACTATCAGTCATAAAGAGCAGAGTATGGAGAAAAGTGCTGAAAACTTTACCCTGGCTAGATGAATGCTTGGCCAATTGGTTTTATCATACTCATAAAACAAATTGTTCTCAAAATTATGTGCAGGTGTGAACAAACTCTACATTAGCTAATATTAAACTTGTGCACTTGTTCAGGCTGTCACTGTTTTCTCAACTGAGCAACATCCATGTTGGTGCCCGAATGCATGCATGCGTGCTGAGCACAAGTAGACCGTGTGTGTGTGTGTCAGTCTGCCTGCCCAAATGTTTACTCAACTCCCGGTTGATCCTGAGTACCAATGATTCTATGCTCTGCACAAATTACACTCTGAACATTTAGCATTTTCTCCATCCAAGCGTAGCAACACAGACATCGTTCAGCTGAGAAAACAGCCACAAATTAAACAAACATCATGCAAAAGTGTAGAAGTCCATTATTAGCCTTATTGGTTGTCATCATATCTAGCGTTTGTCATTGTTGAGAATTGGTTGTTTCATAAGCATTAAAAAAACACAAAATGGCTTTTGTTACATTAGCCATTAGCATGACAAATGCATTTCCTCCATTCTCTGGTCTCTATGACTCATGCCACAACTGATATTAGTAACTATCTGATGGAACATCACTTCAAAAAGACCAATCGATCATTTTAGGAAATGTAATACTTTTCAACACACTTTTGTTTTTTGTTTTTTAGATAATGACACAGAACCGTGTGCAACGATCCGCATTGGGAGCACAGTGGTGCATCTGGGCTCACCTGTCGCTGCCACCTGTGTCATCAGAAAGAACTGCCCTCTGGTCATTGGACAGGCTGTTCAAATTGAGTGGCGTCTTGGCTCTCGCTCTGTTCCCGGCAGCCCTGTGGCGAATGAGAGCGACTGGGTTTCCAGAGTTGTTGTATCCAGCTTCAATCACACCAAGGCGGTCCTCACCTGCGGCATCAAGGCCACCTCTCAGATTGTAGCCGGAAAGGAGATCCAAGCGGGATGTGAGAAACATCTTTGGTCCTTTTACACATTTTACATAATGAAAACCAGCATTTAATGTCAATGATTTTGGCTTGATATCTGTAAAACTGAGTGAGTTCTAGCCTTTTATGTGTTTGCTGGGGTTGCTTATAGCTTTGGTGGCCATCTTCAGTCAAGTGTACTACTTTCTGAGAGTGTTGTTGAAATCTATCATCATCACTGTTATTTAACAGACAAAAACCCAGTGAGATCAAGCTTTATTTTCCAAATGTAACCTGGCCAAAATGTCAGCAGCACGTCATTAAAAAAATAATCAAAATAGTTAATGATGTAGGATAAAACTGTATTGTACCCAGTTAAATGGTTTTGATTTCAAAGTGCAAGGCACAGCAACTAAAATACAATAGTTAAGAAAGTGCAAGAAATAATTAAAAACACAAGGAAAAACATGGCAATGGTTAAATCTACAGAGAACAGGTAGCAGTTAAAAACAGTCATCGTTCAAATGTCTTACTAACAACGTCTTTTAGGATTCAACTGAAGGCTCCAAAAATGATGAGTCCTGGGAATTTCAGATCAGTCTGGGTGTCCCACACTGAGGGGGCAGCAAAGATGAACGCTCTTTTCCCTAATTCAGCTCTGACATGAGGAACCAACCGAAGAACAACATTGTTAGAACGTAATACATAGTGGTTGTTAGTTCTTTGAAGAAAGGTGCCTAAATATGATGCAACAAAGTCCAGAAGGGTTTTCTAGATTAGAGTCGCCCAGTGTGTATCTGCATGCAGAAAGATACCAGACAGATTTAGAGTACAACTCATTGGAACCAGGGATGAACCTCAGAGCAGTGTGGTAAACACTATACAGACTGCAGATATTTGGATGGGGCGCTCATCAGCAGCACATCACCATAGTCCAGTGAGGGTATGAAAGCAGCAACTACTAAGGTTTTCTTTACTTTAAGTGAAAAAAAACAGGATTTATATTTAAAAAAAAAAAGCTTAAACTTTAATTTAGTGGCCAGATTAGCAATATGCGTTTTAAATGATAGCTCACAATCAAGAAAAAAGGTACGTATTAGTAATTTGAAATCAGTCGTATACATTTTCCCTATGGGGCTACAATTTGTGGGATGCACCCTAGCAGCTCTCTTTTGTTAGAAAATACCATGAGCTTGGTTTTGTCAGCATTTAAAACCAGTTTAAGCTGTAGCAAAGGAGAATGAATGACATTCAAGGTGGCCTATAAAAACTAAAAGCCTAAAAAATAATGGTGTCGTCTGCATAAAAATGACAGGAAGCATTTGACAAATTGTTACACAGATCATAAATTTAAAGTGAAAATAAAATTGGACCAAAAACAGAACCTTGTGGCACCCCACTTGAGAACATCCAAGAAGGAAGAGATGGCTCTGGCCACATGAGCACATTTTGTTCTGTTGATCAAATAATTGTCAAACCAATGCCTGCAAGTTTTAATAAACCAGTGCGTTAAAGTATACTTAACAATAGACTGTGATCAACCGTATCAAATGCTTTAGACAAGGCAATAAAAAGTGCAAAGCTTTTTTTTAATATCCATAGCCTATATAAAACTAAGTAAATTTACAAACTTATATATCCATTTTGATCTATACAATCATTTAAAACTTGAACAACTGCAGTAACAGTACTATGCAGTTTTATAAAACCAGATTAAAATGGTAATAAAATGTTATTCAGGTCTAAAAATGCATTTAATTGATATCAGACAAGACTTTCAACAATTTAGCTAAAATACATAATTCAGAAATATGTCTGTAAATGTTTTCATTTCTTGGTTCATCCTCCTGTAATAGAGGGTGAACATAAGCACATTTCCAGACTTTAGGTATTTTATTGTTTTTAAGACTCAAATTAAAAATGTGCAAGAGAAGTTTAGCAATAAAATCAGCAGCCAGTTTTATTTTTTTATTAAAAGGGTTGGATTTTATCCGGTCTGGCTGCTTTACATGTGTCCAGCCTCTTTGGAGAAATCTATCATCTGGTTTATGCAATATTTTGCTAACAAAAAGATAAAAGGACTAGACATGCACACATGCACACAAACAGAAGGGCAGTTACATGATCCCCTGCCTTTCATGGCAGAGCGTTCTATAAATTTGACTGTTTTTCTTCCACAGAAATAATCTGCTGGTTATGTTTGTTTTTCAGTAAAACATCTTCATCTCTTGCTTTGATCATTAGATCCACCAGAAGCACCACAGAACCTCAGCTGTCAGACAAACCTGACCAGCCCAAACACCCTGACGTGTCGATGGGACCCAGGACTGCAGGAGACCCACCTCCGCACAAACTACACCCTCCACACCGAGATATTGTGAATAAGAAATCACAAAAAAAGTAGCAAATAAAATTAATCAGGGAGGGGTGGGAAAATAATTTATGCTTTTGGTGCAAAATCCTGCAGCATCACAACTGTGTTTTTCATATGTTTTGTCATTTCAGGGGCGCAAACATGAGCTACACATATAAACTCCCACCAGGAGTCCATCATTATATCATCCCTCGCTCTGACTTTCCACTGTTCTCTGATATGTCGATATATGTGAAGGCTGAGAATGACCTCGGAGACGCAACTTCAGAAAACGTCACTTTGGAACCGGTCAGTGCAGGTGAGAATTCATGGAAAATATTTTAAAAAGTGGTTTGGACCAATCCCAGTTATTTTTTTTTTTTTTAAGAGTTTAGAGATTATGCTTTTAAAATAATGTTTTTTAATCATATTTTTTGTAATGTAAAAATAAATTATGTATTTTGCAGTAAAAGTCCTTATTCAAGTTTAGGTTAAATGGAACAACTTCAAAAACTGAGTTAAACTGTTGCACCAAATGAGATTATTTTGTCGTTCAAGTTGTCAGATAAACCTTTGAGGATTTTTAGCACATCACAAGATGTTAATTTTTTTATAAATCACTTTTGTGATCTACTTTTCTACCATACAATTTTCAGCTCTATTCTCATCCCACAGTTTTCAAGCTATTTCAACAAATCATATAAATCAAAACATTGAGCTCTTTCAGGACAATGCTGCTATGACTTTTGGAATTGGTGCAACTTTAGCTTTTTGAAATATTTAGCCTTTTCTGCCACTTTGTTCTTATTGAAAATGAACTGAGCTCATTTTACATCCTTCAAATCTTTAGATCAGTTTACAACCTTTTACTGCTCCTTTCACATTTTGTTCTGGTTCAGCTTCTTTCAGCTTTCTTATGCAAATTTAAACTTTTTTCAACTACTTTCAGCTAATTGCAGCTGGGTTTTTTTTTATTATTTATTTGTTTTATTTTTGCTAATTTCGCCTTTTTCAGATAATTTCCACCTTTTTGTGCCTGTTTTTTTTTTCATCCTGTCTAACTGGGCAAACATGTTTTTTTTTTTGTTTTTTTTTCTGCTTTCTTCTGCTAATTTAAGCTTGTTCTACTTTTTCGGCTACTTTTTTTTTTAGCATTTTTTTAGCTGATTTACAATAAGATGTTTTTAAATAAATTCAAGTTTTTCCATTGTAATTTTTACTACTTTCAGCCTAATTAACTTCATTCTGCTCATTTCTATGCCCCTTTTGACTTATTTCTGCTTGTTTGAGCTTTTTCTGCTGAAAAACCTAACTTTAGCAAAGAGCTAAATAGTAGCTAAAATAGCTTTTTCTGCTATTTACTATTTAGCTGTTTTTGCTAAATGTAGCCTTTTCAGCTAAATCCACATTCTTGGATCTCATTTCAGCTCCTTTCACTTCCTTCTAGTAGTTTGCTTCTTTTTGCCTTTTCAGCTACTTTCAGCTATTCTTTGCTAATTTCAGCTTTTTTAGCTAATTTAATAATTTTTGTGCTCATTTCTGATTATTTTAACCCAATTCAGCAAAAATTAAAACAATATTTCTGCTTTCTTCTGCCAACTTAAGCTTGTTAATCCATTTCAGCTACATTTCAGTATGTTTTTAGCTAATTTCAGCTGTTTTTTCAGTAAGTTCACAATGCATTTTTGCAGGAAATGCAATTTCTGTAGTTAACGTTGTAATTGCTTCTTTCCATGATTAAAACATAAAAGTAAAGAAGATGACCCACAAACTCTGGCCCTAACATGTACTATTTAAACAAAAACAATTTAAGAAAAATCGGATTTGCTTCGGCGCTTCACTTGTTTTGATTGTTTTATTTCAGCCAAGTTTGACCCACCTGAGATTGAGAGGATTGAAGTGAAGAGCAGGAGGCTTGGATGCCTGAAGCTGAGGTGGAAGTTGTCCAGGCACCAGGAGTGGATGTGTTACAAAGGGTTAAACCTGGAAGTTCGATTCAGGGCGGCTGGCAGCAGCCAGTGGAGTGACCCACCAGTGAGTTCACATCATTTAAAGTGACTTCCTGCATTTGAAAACTGCAGTGTTCATATTTGTCTCTGCATGATTTGTGCCAGGTCTTTGTGGACTTGGTAAGATCATCCAGAGCTGTGGAACTATGTCGTCTCCTTCATGGGACTGAGTACTCAAGCCAGATCAGAGTCCGATACCTGCAGAGCCCCTGGAGTGAGTGGAGCGGCAGCAAGTCTGCAGTCACCTTGGAGACAGGTGAGGCTCAGATCCATTCAGACGGACTCAACTGGTCATTTAAACATTTTTAAACTTTGACTTTTGTTTCCCCTCCTCCTGGTGTTTTTAAACACAAGCACATATCTTCTGCACCGTCCACTGCTGTGCTTTAAAACACAGACTGAAATGAAATATTGAGCTTTGCTGCATACAGCAAATCTATAGAAGTATCTTGTAAAGTTTTGCCTTTTATAGACTCGGACATTTAACATAGTTTAATTTATTTCTTTCTTTCAGCTCCTACTGGACGTCTACACACGTGGATGAAAGTTTCAAGGAATCAAACGTCCAAACAACTCAACATACAGTTGTTCTGGAAGGTACAGCTGTTAAAACGATGCACTCTCACTTGCATTTGTTCACTTGTAACAAATGGTTTGTTGAATATGTTCTTCTTCTTCTGTTTTAGCCCTCTAAACAATTCCTCGCCAACAGCCAAAATGTGTGGTATGTAGTCTCAGTACAGAAACTGGATGCTGGAAGAGGGAAAGTGTGCCACACAAGCGCACATTACTGCACTTTCCAGCTTTCTGCAAGAGTAAAGAAGCTCTATTTGAGTGCTGTGAACGGAGCAGGGAGATCCTCGATTAATGAAATTCGGATTTACCAAAATAAAGGTAACTGGGATGTTTAAAAAAAATACACAATGTTTGAAAAATCACTTTTGCAGGGAGCTCTTTTTTGTTGTTGTTTTCTGTAGCCCAAAGCTCCATACTAGATGTTGCAGCTGTTCCTCGTGATAACAGATCCCTTTTGATCCAATGGTCATCGGTGGTTCCTTCAAGCCTGATTGGATATGTGCTGGAATGGAAGCCTTCATTAAAGACAGACCTCGCTCACATCCAGTTTGAAATTTTGGACCGAAATCAATCTAGCTTTGTGATAAATGGTACGACGGTCTAATTTATATCACATAAAATCATTCCGTTGGAAATTCTAATCAGATTTTTCCACTATCACAAGAAATCAAATCACTCTTGAGTAAGATTTTCCTTGTGCATAAACCGCCTGTACACGTTGTTCCCATCTGACTTCTTCACTCTCATCAATAGGCAGCTTCGAGCCCTACAAACCCTACAGGATCTCGGTGTATCCCAGGTTTAAGGACGGGCTCGGTCCTCCTCAGACTGTTAATGCCTACTTGAGACAAAAGGGTAAGTCACTGTAGACACAAAGAGGATTACACAAAGAGCTAGCAGAGGTGCAAGAGTCATGCCGCCTCAACTTTAAAGTAGTGGGGAGAGCATTGGCATAAATTAGATTAGAGAAAATGTGCAATCCCTCTGTAAACACATTAAATGTGAGGAAATAGCACCCTCTTGTGGAAGGAATATGTAAGTTTTTTTACCAACCTGCTGGAGTATATACAGTATTTTCTTTTCAAAGCTCCAACTATGGTTCCTAAAATACAAATTGGGAAGATCTGGAGCTCACGGGTTGAGCTGACCTGGGATGAAATACCTTTAGAGGAAAGGAATGGAATGATCAAGGACTACAAAATCTTCTACTGGTATGATAAAGGACCTGTAAAAGGTAAGTTACCAGTATAAGCTTGAAGTTGAAGGCCTTCTTGGTTGTAAGTTCTGTTCTCATACTTGATGTTCTCTGATGTTGGACTGTTCGTCCAGTTGTGGTTGCAGATCCAGAAGCGAGGAAGGTGACCCTGGAAAATCTCCGCATGGAGTTCTTGTACGAGGCGTTCATGACCGTCAGCACGTTTGGTGGGAGCCTGAACGGATCAACAGTTCATTTTAAAACTGAGCCCTTTGGTTGGTATCAATCTGAAAGTTACTTTTTATACAAGGGAAGTGATCAAACTGTGTATTTATCAAGTAAGATTTAACATTGTGACTTTTCTGTTTGTTTCTCAGATGTTGTAACTACGGCTGTGATTTTAATTTTGTCTGTCGTTGGACTAACGCTGCTGATAGTTATCACCTACGTGACTTGTTTCTCCAAAAAGAAAAGGTATTTCCACTATAGTACTGTGCTGAAAGCTGTGATGCTGAGACATCTTTAACTGTTGAAGGTTTTTGTTTGTGTTCCTCCATCTGAAGGCTGAAGGGGCGCATTTGGCCAGCTGTTCCAGATCCAGCCAACAGCAGCATTAAAATATGGACATCGGAATACACTCAGGTATGAGAAGTTGACGTCTGCCAGTTGAAGCTGCAATGATTAGAAATACTAATGCGTAACTTGGAAAGTGTCTTGAAAGGAATAAAGATTAACAGACTGCAAAGTAACATTTTGGAATATTCTTGTTTAACATTTGACATCTCTGTGTGAATGTTTATGAAGCGTTCACACTTGTGTACGTTTTTCGGCATCTTTCTCATCCTGCAGTTTTCAAGCTTTTTCATAAAATCATATATCAAAACATGCAGCTCTTTCAGGACAATCCTTCTATGCCTTTTGGCATTGGTGATACTTTAACATTTGAAATATTGAGCCTTTTCTGACACTGTTTTTTGTAGAAAATGAATTGATCTCATTTACATCTGTTTACATTTAACTGCTTCTTTCACATCTTGTTCTGGTTCAGCTTCCTTGTGCAAATTTAAACTTTTTTCCAGCTACTTTCAGGTTTGTTTGTTTAGTTTTTTTTTAATTCAGCTCTTTTGTAATCCTTGCAGATTATTTCTGCTAAATCAAATATTTTGTGCTTCTTCTTTCTTCTAATTTCTTTCAGCTTGTTGTGCTCCTTTCAGCTCATTTCTGCATGTTTCAGCTTTTTCTGCTATTTCAGCTATTATTTAGTTTTTTATACTAATTTAGCTTTTTCAGCAATTTCCACATTTTTTGCACTCATTTCAGTTTTTTTTTTTTTTTTTTTTTTTTCAGCCAGCAAAAATGTGCTCTCTACTTCCTTCTGGTAATTTAGATTCTTATTGCTGTTTTACCTACTATTCAGCTGTTGTTTTTTTTTTTTTTCCTCATTTCCGATTTTTTTGTTTGTTTGTTTGTTTGTTTGTTTGTTTTTTTTTTCAGATAATTTACACTTTTTGTGCTCATTTGTGCTTCTTTCAGCATAATTGGGCAAACATGTATTGTTTCTGCTTCCTTCTGCTGATTTAAGCTTGTTCTACCTTTTCAGCTACCTTTTTTATATAAATTTTTAGCTAATTTCAGCTGTTTTCAGATAAATTCAAGTTTTTGTTGTAATCTCTTCTATACTTTCAGCCTAATTAACTTCTTTCTGCTAATTTCAGCTTGTTATTCTCTTTTCAGCTCATTTCTTCTAGTTTCAGCTTTATCTGCTATTTCAGCTACTATTTAGCTGTTTATGCTAAATTTAACTTTTTCAGCAAAATCCAAATTTTTAGCTCGTTTCAGCTCCTTCCACTTCCTTCTGTTAGTTTAAGCTTCTTTCTGCCTTTTTAGCTGCTTTACTTTTTACTTTACTTTTATTTATTTTCTAATTTCAGCTTTTTTAGCTAATTGCCTAATAGTTGTGCTAATTTGTATTTATTTAAACCTAATTCAGTAAATGTGTTCTTTCTGCTTTCTTCTGCTAACTTAGGCTTGTTCTTTCATTTCAGCTACATTTCAGTATGTTTTTAGTTAATTCCAGCTCTTTTTCAGAAAGTTATTCACATATCAGCATTGCATGAAATGCAATTTATCTAGTTAATTTTAATGTAGCCACTTTCAATCTTTTTTTTTTTTTTTCATGCCAGTCTAAAATACCCTGATGCATGCTTAATATCCAGAGGACCAGACTTAGCATTTTTAGATTGCCAGTCTAAAATCTTACAGGAATCCTAAATGTATGAGCAATATCCAAAGTGATGGTCCTTCATGATTTATGCACAATTTAAGACTAAGTTTGAATTATGATAATTGCAAAATAAAAATGTTAATGTCTGATTGTTTATTGTTTTCTAGTTTATTCATGTTCCCTGGGACAAGGAAGAGCCAAATCCAATTTACTTGTCCCACCTCAGCTTCCTGGACTTGACCACCAAGATGAGCCAAGAAAAGGATGAAAACTGGTCGAGCAGCACGGAACACACCAGTGATCTTGGAGAGTCTGTTTGTGGTTCCCTGTTCATCCCTGGATACTCTGGTTCAAACAGTGATTCTGTTCCTTATGCGACTGTGTTGTTCTCCAGCCCGGGCAACAGCCCGCTCCCTAAGGAGCCTCATGTCTACCTGCGCTCAGAATCCACCCAGCCCCTTTTGGAAACAGAGGAGTCCTTCAGCCCAAAATGCTACCACAATGTGTCAGCTGATGGGACAGCAAGTGAGCAGTGTTTTTTTGGGCCATGTGATGACTGTGTACCAGAAAGAGAGGAAGATCCAGACATTGTTTGGGATGACTTTCCTTTTCTTCGAGCTTTAGCTATTACTGATTCTGAAAACGACTGAAAACATTGCACTGATTGGGACAGTACATGATTTACAAGATGTTATTTTTCCATAATGAGCTTAAACTTGATCCAACATGCAAACTGAACCTAAGAAATCACTTTAACGTATAATGATTTTGATGGCCATGATTAGTTTTTGTCATGCTTTGTATATACAGTACACTTGAAAAAAAAAAGTTTTATATTTTTGTGTTGTTGATCATATGTATAAATGTAAAATTCAAATTTCTCTCGTGTTTAAAATTAAGCACCAAACAAGGGACACATATTTCTGGATGCACTTTTTTTCTGTCATCATTGGGTAGATTTACTTTAAAATTTTATCTGATGTGCAACATTTTGAGGTGACTGCCACAGTGACCCACTCTTCTGTATGTCTGATTAGATTGGCCTGTGATTATCGTACCCACCACTGCACCCTGTACTCACTGGTTAACTGGACATCATTAACTTCACGCAGACTCTT
>JARVLU010001073.1:9509116-9520353 GCA_031762415.1 Simpsonichthys santanae | reverse complement strand
GGTCATGTGGTCTGATGAGTCCAGATTTACCCTGTTCCAGAGTGATGGGTGCATCAGGGTAAGAAGAGAGGCAGGTGGAGAGATGCACCCATCATGCCTAATGTCTAGTCATCAATGCAAGATCTTGGTGAAAAATTAATGCAACAATGGATGGAAATGGATTTTGTGACATTACAGAAGCTTATCGAAACAATGCCACAGTGAATGCATGTCGTAATCCAAGCTAAAGGCGGTCCATCAAAATATTAGTGTGCAACCTTTTTTTGGTGGCAACTTTTTTCTTGGCCAGGCAGTATACAGTATATAAATGCATGATTTTTTACAGTGTTTTCATTGTAGTGTGTAGAGTGTAGTGTTAGGTCAGTAGCTATCTTGTTTCTGTTAAATCTACATTCAGCCACAATTTTCTCTTTCAACTAGCTATATTATGCACTAAAATGACAGTGAACTAATTTATGCACTGCATATGGCTCCCTCTGCTGTTTATCACATAACTGAATGTTTTTATATGTATATATATATATATATTGTAATAATCAAGAAAGTGAGAACATATTTCTTCTGCACAGCTCTATGACTTGATGACCATGGCTTTCAAATACCAAGTGCTTCTGTGTCCCCGGCCTAAAGACATCATGCTGGTCTCCTTCAACCACATGGATGCAATCAAAGACTTTGTGAAAGATACAGCAGGCATTCTCAGTCAGGTTGATGAAACTTACCAACAGCTCATAGAGGTACAAAATATGGGGTTTTATCATCATAGATTGTGACTGACATATTTTACTTGCCCTGTTTTTCTGCAGTGTACACAATTTTTTTCTAATTAAAACAAACAAAACATAATTTTATAATTTTTCAGTAAAAGGAAAAAAAACATCTGTATGTTGTAGAAAGATTTTTAAAAATAAACCAGACTCATAGAGCAGGTGGTTCATTACTGGTCCTCGAATAAGATTTACAAAACTGTATTTCTTTGACAAGGAAGTCTATAAAATGTCAACAGAACAAGTCGTCTAATCCAACTACATACTGTACATAATGTTACGGTAATGAGAAATGAGAGTATTTTTGTGTGACTGTCTCAGAGAAAACATTTGTCAATACAATACTGTAGTTTTATGTGTACTGTAATGTATCTTTAAAAAGACATCTGCACCCATTTGCAAAAAAAATGACTCTTTCAGATGTATACACCCATGTCTAATGGTGAATTCCAGCTGATCAGACAAATGCTTCTCATCTTCTTTCAAGACATGCATATAAGGGTCAGTTCACTTTTCATCATTAGTGTGTTAGTAAGATGATTTTTTTTAATTATTTTATTTTAGTGTTTACTCATGACTTTCTTTTATTTCCTTCTTTTCTGACAGGTGTCTATTTTCCTAAAAGATAAAGTTCAGAACTCAAATGGCCGGTTTGTGCTTCCCACCAGTGGGCCTGTGCCTCCTGGAACACAGGTTCCTGGCTTAATAAGGTAATGCATTGATCTTAGCTCTCAGATACTTTGTTTTAGTCTATTAGCTACACAACCAGAACACTAATATTATGCTAAGGTTGCCTCTCTGCAGCTAATTGCATTAAAGAGGTTTTGTTGAACCAGCTTTAAACTTATAATTTTAGATAAGTTGTATGTTAAGCTTGAGTCATTGAAATAAGGCATTTGCTCAAGTTCATCTTTGATCAAAACATTATAGTTTAAGCCTCAACTTAAAAGAAAGTGGTCTTTTTTTGCATAGCCAAAATTTGTTTTGTATTAAAGCATGAGAGCGTTCTTATCTGAATTGTTGTTTTTTGTTTAATTTTAGGATGTTTAGCTGTACTGGTGAGGAGCTAACCAGGCTGCAGTTCAGCAATGGAGGAAACTACACTTCGGCACTTCGAGAAGGATCGTTTGAGATTTTTGGAGATCGGGTTACCAAACTTGGCACAAACATGTAAGAAAATGGAGGACATGTTTTGCTATTTGTGTGCTCTGTTAGTTGATTGATTGTGACAGCCTAATTAGTTAATTATAGATAATTATCATCTAACCAAGATAATTTTCAAAACACTTAATTAAAAACTGGGAACTGGTCTGAGTGCTGACATCACTCCCCATCTAAGAAGTTGAATAAATTGGTAATTATGCATAATTTTCTTTTATTGCTCTATGAATAACTTATAGAAGGTTTTAATAGCACGTATGAAGTCTTTTGGGTAAACAAATAATTTTTGTCAGACCATGAAGTACTAAATTTGATTTATTCCCCATTATTTGTACTGCTTTGTAAATAAATGATGTTCTGGTTGTTTTAATGATCATTCTGACATGTGTTCATGTTCTTCTTGTCATCCTTCCATCCAGGTACAGCATTAGCCGCCCTGTTGAGACACACATGTCTGGCACGTCTAAAAATTCAGCTCAGCACACAAAGGTGAAACATTGAATTTTAGAACATTAAAAAACCCATTAAAACAATTTCTAACAGGGGACAACATGCGTCGTTTACAGTACTTAGAATGTTTAGGTGTTCAAGGTTTCATTCTCTATTGTTCATTTTTCATCATCAGGAACGGGAACTAAGTCAGCAATTTAAATAGCAATTTTGCTGAAGTGAACAAACCATTGTCTGTCAACAGGTCAGCGCTGCTCCGAACCCCCTGGCCAAAGAGGAACTAAATCTGTTGGCCAGGTTAATGGGAGGTCTAGAAGTTAAAAAAACTGGAAACACAGAATGTGGCTTTCGGGTAAATCTCTTTGCCACAGATGAAGAAGAAGAGTAAGTGTCCTAATAACTGGTGCACCAGATTAAACTGAACTCCTACTATGGCCTAAGTGAAAAATACTTGCTTTGAAATGTACAGTATTTAAATGAAATAAAACATATTTTTACTCTTCTTTAATGACAGAGAAGCATTTATATCAAGACCTGACGAGCTTTCATATGGAATCGTAAACATCCAAGCAACAAAGGTAAAAAAAAAAACAAAAACCCTGTTTCGAAAAGAACGTGTCCGGTGTTTGTTTTAGTTTGCATTTTACAACAGTTTAAATGACAAAAAAGCTGATCCTGATGGGAACTGCATGCTAGTAGGATTAAAAACTATTTTTGAGATTGTGCCCTGCTCAAGAAAAGACGACAACGTTTTAATCATGAGGCCCTTGGGATAGACTTTTTTTACTCCCAAGTTCTCATAAATCTTATTCTGCTAAACTTAGCAAAGACTTTGAGACATACATTAACACCAACATGTCAAGCTCAAAGACTACTTCTTACAAGCAACTCACAAGATTGGCGTGTGATGATTGATCTAGAATCTGGGGATTTACCTATTTAAAAGGATTTACTGTAATAGGATACAAGTCCTTGTGATTACCTCTTCGACTTAATCACTGGTTGATCATTTTGTCTTTCAGGACCAGCAGACAAACGCAGAGTTGGCCAAGATCATGGGAGAATTCACAGAGTCTGAAGATCAATCTCCCAGCTCCAGCAGCAAAGGAGAAGACCTTTTATCTATGATGGACGGTCTGTGACCTGGTCGCCATGACAGAGTGGCCCAAGAGGTTGAACACGGTGCGTCATTAAAAGTCTACACTACAGAGGATCAGTCTGTACCTGCAAATACCCCGCAGCAGGCTCCCACACAGCCGTAAGACTTTAATCTTGTGGGTTTTTAAGATGCTGATGATGACAGATGGCGATATACGGCTGCATTTTTATTAAAAAAAAACAACAACAAATGTGTTCAGACCTGAGATCCAAACTGTGCTAAAGTGTCATTTTATGCTAGCTCTAAACTGAAAGTTTATTTCAGCAAGTTCTATAGCAGGTGTATATCGCATGTATGAGGTATTAGGAAAACATAAACTGAAATGACACTTAAAAACACATTTTTTATTTACATATTTTATGTACAGTAAATGTGTGGATTTTGGGGAGTTCTAGCCCACATTTTCAAGATTCTGTATGTTTTTGTTCTGATCTCAGACATAACTTTACACATGGTGAAACAAGGAATTGTTAACTATTTATATTCTGATGAACAAGTGGACAAGAAGGGTGGGAATGTTGAAGAAAACCCAAGTGCTCTTCTTTTTTGTTTGAACTCCCCATAATATTTATTTTAATAATAAATGTTTGCTCTTCACTTTACATTTTTATTGTCAAAGAATACAAAAATTTAACAAACCTACCAGTACTTAAAAACAATCCCATTACCCTGTGATGTAAAATAATGTTGCAATGAGGTTTAGAACTGCTACACTGTTGTAAAGCAAAGCAATATAAGAAACTGTAATATGTAAATATTTTTATTGCAAATTTTATTTATTTTGTGAATAAGGAAATATTGCTATTGCTACTGATAAGTTATTGAATGTGTAATTCAGTATTTTCAGTAAATAAAGACAATTTTGAACATCCATCCATCCATTATCTTTACATGCTTCTAACTTTTTGGGTCGCCGGGGTCACGGGCACCCATGTCCAGCCATCACTGTGCGAGAGGTGGAGGACACCCTGGACAGGTCTCCAGTCCATCACAGGGACACAGAGACAAACGAGACAATCACTCTCACGTACACCTAGACAATTTATCATTCCAAATCAGCCTAGCATGCATGTTTTTGGTCTGTGGAGAAAACCCACGCATGCACGAAGAGAACATGCAAACTCCACCCAGAAAGGTCCTCGACCTGGATCCAACATCCAAGGATTACTGGTATCTCTTATGTTAAAATCAATCCACAGCTTGCAGTATTTTAATGATGTTACAAACACCAACATTATTGACCTGCTGCCTTCAGGTGCTAATTACCCAGAGGAAAAATAAAATTGTACTTTGAAGTGCACCCAGGCATGAGGAGAACATTCACACAGAAGCAACAACATAAGCAGCTTCACCACAGTGCAGGTGTGAAGCTTGTTGTAGTTCAGGTGATCTAACAGAAGAGGACGCTGTCAGATTTTCTACAATTATGTAAGTGTATTTTTTTTTATCAAAAATGTACTGTATTTTAATGGGACAGACTTGTACTAAAGTAAAAAGTAATGAAATGCCTTCTTTTGATCCATTTTTCTCTAATTCCATTTTCACAGTACTGCAGAGCTACAGAAATGCAGAAAAAACTTGTCACAACCAAACCAAATCACTAATAAAGGAACACATCCTTCAAGTTGTACCTACAGGGGAATCGCCATAGCAACAATAATTACTAACAGACGCTATTTTGTGTTTTAAAAGCTTATGAGTCAAAGCAAGCTTGTCTGCACCTTTGCAGTCAGCCACACTACACGAACTCTGTGCATACCGTGGCAGCAAACATGCTGAGACACTTCTCTGATCTGGGGCAGGAGAAGGAGGAGGAATCTGATGAGGTCTTCCAAATAATCTCACAAAAAGAAAGACTTGGTGCCCTGAGGACACAGCCCAATTACAAAACAAACAGAAACCAGAGCTCAGGCCGGGTATCCTGCAAAACCCATTCAATTTAGCACAATAAATACTTTTTGCATCGTGAAACTTTTCAAACGAAAGTTTGATTTTTTTAAAAGTAATTTAAACCCAAATATCATTTATGATTCTGCAATTTCTCGAAAATACATTCAAAGCAAAGTGGAAAGCCTCTTAAGGAAAGAGTTGTACTTGCCACCAAATCAATTAATTTACACAAGTAGACTCATTTTGGCTCCTAACATGTCGGATGTTTTTCTCACAGACCCTGCATTTTCGAAATGACTCAATTTCCTCTTTAAAGAGACTGAAAAGCCACCGTCTGATTGTGTTTTATGTGGCTGGGGGCATGTGCTCTGCTGAGTCAAGACAGGAAGACTTGTGCAACTCAAAATAAAGCGCTGCCATTTAAGTTGCCCTCTCAGTCTGTCAAATCTGCCCACTAGCTGGAAACTGGTAGCAGTGGGTGGAATTTAGGATTATTCAGTTAGACTAAATTAGCAATTTAGGTGGGCCTAGCAAAATGTCAGTCACTGTAAGGTGTGCTTGCAACGAAACTGAGGAGCAGAATGACTATGTGGTGAGTTCAGTCTGTTTTGTGTTGCAGAAACCTGCATAAAATCTGAGTAAATTCATTTTAATACTCGTTTAGAGCAATTTGAACACTTTCAATGATATGATGTAATTAATCTGATAAAGTAGCAGTTATGTTGTTTCACTGATTCATATAGTTTGCCTGAATGAGAAGCAATGTTATGTTTATCTCATTTAAAAAATGTTGCTGAATTTCTTTTAGCGAGCTGTCCAGGATGTACAGAGTGGCACAAGCTGCCTGTGACCAGGAAAGAAACAAGTTCAAAAAAAGATGGATGAATTGTTGGTTGATATTTCAAATATCAGCTTCAAATTTTTTATTTGATTTTACTTTTTTTTTTTTTGCACCGAAGTCATAAAATGGAAAGTTTTGCAAAGGTTAAGCTTAAATTGCAAAATATTTTGATATTTTTAGTGATATGAAACAGGTTTTTGTCATGAATAGATTAAAAAGCAGCAGGCCTCTGCAGGTGCAGGCTTGTAATCTCAACATGATAGCAAGATATTGAATCTGAGAAAGGGACAAATTGACTAAAAGCATAAATAAATTTGTCATTTCAAGTTTTATTGTGGTTGTGCAGTTGTGGTTTTGTGTGTATCTTTAATTATTTCACTTTTTACAGTCTTTGATTAATTTCCATCTGTTGGTGAAATTTGTTGTTTCATTGTAAAATGCCTACCAATCATTTTGAGTCTTTGTAGTTTTATGTCATAAAGAGTTTATGGACATTTGTTGTGGTTTGGTGGTACCTTGAAGAGTCTGCCTCCGACAGAAGGTCTCTGGAGCTGGACTAAGTTTTTTTTATTATTATTATTTTTTTCATTCAACCTTTACCAACTATGTTAGTCTCAGGTTAGTCTCGTTGAGCCACGAGGACTCGTTTACAAGAGAGACTTGATTTAGACAGACAACATATGAAAATGTAAAAGTCTGAATTCACTGGCTTGACATAAATAAGAAATTTGCGTTTGATATTTACTTTTCCTCTGTGTGCATTTACAAATAGCCCTTTTATTCCAACTCGTTAAAATAACTTTCAAGTATTAAAATTTACAACGCGACTACCATGATGTCATGGTTTCATTTAGCAACTTTTTATTATGCAAAGAATTTCATCATCGGGGCGGGACTGTTAAGGCCTGAGCTCCGCCGATTCTCATTGGTCGATCACGGCTGTCAATCAACGTTGCTTGTGCGTCATTTCCGTTGTCAGGTGGCGCTGTCGCTGTGGAAAGATGCGATCAGCCGAGGCTTTTCCTTAATTGCTTATTTCTGTAATAGAGGCTAAACAACGCCGGGAAAGCCGGTCTTTGTGGTCTTTTCTGACTAAGCTAGAAGCTCCGTACACCCACCACGGCGTTCATCCAGGAAATGTCTGTGTTTTAAGGCGTCAACGCAGATTTTAACCGGCGGTTTTGGCTCGAGGTAAGCGAGGCTTCTCTGACACTGCTAACCAGCTGTAACGTTACCTACTTTGTTTAAATGGCCTCCCCGGCTGCTCTACTACAGACTCGAGCTGTGCGTTAGCTGGTGTCACTCGCCACCAATTACATTTAAAACCTCTCGGGTACACGGTAGTACATTCAAAGTACACGTAATTTTGCTAACGGTTCCTTTATTACGGTTTGCGCTGGAAGCCCAACTCCCTGTGTGTGTCCCTTTGTGTGACTACGCTCGAAGCTGTTAGCCGACGAGTTGAATTAGCTCCACTGTCGTAATAAGGCGACAAATTGTGTTGATAAAAAAAAAAAAAAAATGGTGCCAAGTCAGTAATTCACGCACACAGTGGTGCAGTGGGTGCAGCGTTTGTTAAAGACCAAAGCTTTCTGCTGATGCATAAATTGATACATTTTGCGGCTTGAACCGCTTGTGTCCAAGTTGCAAGGCGTAAATGTCAGCGTTTTACGCCACGAGTTCGCTCTGCTTTCCTGCCAGAACAGTGTCCAGGTGGTGTTGACGCGAATGAGAAGGCAAGCAACCACTGACACCTTGCGTTTTTTAAATGTTTTCGTTTGCTTGGCAGCGTGACCTTGTGTCCAAAGCGTGGTCGTGTGGTCAAGGGCGTTCTGATACGGTGCATCTAGTTCTCTGTGAATAAGTGTCTCTTTCCATTTTTTAAACATTTTATTTTTAATCCACTTGTGGATTCATTAGTTCATCTGTTTAGAAATGTATTTTCCCCCCAAGTGCTGTTTGGATAATTCTCATTTGCCTTGCTGCTTCCCTTTGATCTTTTTATTGTATTTTTATTTTAATTTATGTTTTTGCAGGCAATCCTCTGTCTTGCAGAGCCAGACAAATGGCACGAAGTCTGGTTGGGTGGATCTCGAGACACCTACGTGGTTGTTTTGTTCTGATACTATTTAAAGGCGCCCACATTTCTCGTGGGCACTGGCAAAGCGTGTCTCTGCTCCTTTTTTTTTTTTCTTTTCTCGTGTGATATGATTCAGAGGCTTTATCTGTTCTCGTCCTCCCTCCAGTACAGTCAGAGAGGCAGTCTTGCTTGTCAGACCAGTGGCTGTGCAGAGACACACAGCAGTGTCAGAAAACGATAGCTGTGCGCTGTCATCAAGCTGATGTCATTTAGGTCAGTGTGCAGTCGTTGGTTACATCGACCTTTTGCTTTTTACATTTGTTTGGGGTCGGCTGCCAACACTGAAGCTGGTTTTTGCTTGGTAGATGAATAGCCTTGGGTTTGTTTGCTGTATGTTTGTATCATTTTATGTGAATGAGTCAGTCAAGCTGCCTTCCGTGCACTGAGCTAACAATCTAGACATGTTTTTCTGGCGGCACGATCCGTGTCAAGAACCCTATTCCCCCAACCGGGAGCTTCATGAATTGCATTACCTGATTATCCACCTCTCTGTATCTGGAGTGAGACACCCTCTTACTATTTGCAGCATGACTTTGTGTCACTCTGCCTTGTGCCATTAATGCTGTCAGAAAACCTCAACTCATCAGACTCAGTGGGTGATGACTAGCGGAGATGGAGACAGATGGGCGAGAGACACGATGATGACACTGTCTGCTGTCTGGGATCGCAAAAAGCCTTGTGGAAGTGAGACTAAAACCCCTGTTATGCCACCTTAAATGCATAACACCGTAATATCCTTGGTCATAAAGGAAAGCAAGATTAATTCCATGTATTTGTTACCTTTAGGCCTGCATATTATTGAGTGCAAGATATACCATGTTAACACAAAACTGCAAATTAGGAATTGATTCTTTCCCAACAGAAATAAAGAAAAGAAAGAAAAAAAAGTACTGCTGCTTTAGATTTTGTTGTTCAGAAGATGTTTCAAGTTTTACTGGATCTAGTCTTTAACCTGCAGGGAATTTTGAGATGTCTGCGAGAAAGCCTTGAAGACATAGCAGTTTCATTCCTGTGAGACTCACTGGAAATAAGGAAATGCATGTCAGACCCGAACCGAACAGTTTCAGTCCCTCAAGTGCCATCCATCATAGAAGGGCAGAACACTAGATAGAGGGAGGTTCAGCAACTCGCACTGTGATGGAGAGATGACCCTTAGGGGCCTTTCTCCGACGCCGGCGTGAGCAGCCCCACCTACTGAAGTTGAAGTGGAACTGGCCCATAGCCAGCCTCCCTCTCCCCGCCGTGCACTGCTCTACCTGCTCTACAAATCACATCTGGGGCGAGTCTGGGTAATACCCACCAAGAGGAACAAAGTACCTCTACTTTCCATTTCTTCCTCCATAATTATCATACAGCTTCCAACTAAAGATGCCGCGGACCTCCTTCTCTTCACACACTCAGCTAAAAGACCATCGTCTACGGATACAAGCAGGTTAATAAAGAAATTTAACTTCATGTGTCTTAAGGAACGTACTTTTGAGCCCAAATTTATACACATTACCACCTCCGAACCTGCTGCTTCAGCGTTTTACTGCCAAGACTTACTGGCATGGCAAAAGCAGACGACGTGCCATCCAATATTTTTAAGTACAGAGAGCCATCCACTTTTGTTAGAGTAATACATGAGCACATTTAAAGCTTAGGGATACTGGCTTACGCTCACTCATTCATTTTACAGGCTTAGTGCTAAAACCAGGCATGCACAGCCACAGCATGGTGGTAAAAGCACTTTTTATGAAAACTAATGTGAGCTTATATGCATACACTTTTCTTTTTGCCCATAATTCTGACCACTTATCTGGGTTTTCATCCATGTTGTGTCCGCTTGGAGAGGACATGAGGGGCTTGTGAACATTTCTACAAAAGACAGTGACAGAAAATGCATCACTATATATGATTATAGTTATGTTTAGTTAATAAAAAAAACAAAACAAAGGTTGAACATGTTTGGTTTTGCTTTAAAAATATATATTTTGATCTTCTTTCAGCTTTTTCCTCTTCAGGGGTTGTCACAATGAGTCATCCTCCTCCATTTCACTCATTTTAATATTGGTGTGAATAATATTTGAGCATTTTTTTTTTTGTTCAGGTAAAATAATTAAAAAAATAATAACTAAATTACCGTGGAGCATCAATCCAAACTGAAAACATTAATAAGAATAATGCATAAATTAAAGCAAAACCAGAGCAAATTTTAGAGTTGCATAAATGCACAAGAAAAAAAAAAGTATCTACTATTGTGTCACAGTTTCCATGTCAGCTGGACACAATGATGAAACTGCAAAGAAATCGCTTTTATGTGTAAAAGAAGGTAGTATGAAATGAAAAGCAAGGGCTAGATTTATTGGGATAATGGGACCTCTACTCTTGTTCCATTTCAATTTCACATGTGGCTGCAGTCTCTGCCACACAATAATTTGGTTCAATCTGAAAGACAATAAGCCAATTCCATACTTTGTTGTAGCTAATGGCCTGGGGTGTGAGAGGACGTCACATGACCCCCTTTCAGAGGTTCGGCCTGTCTGCTGTTGTTTCACAAACACCGGTCAAAGCCTGGGTTGAGAGCCTCACTCTCATTGTTGGTGATCACACGAGCGAAAGCACGTTTCTGATTTCAAATTGGGCGAAGGGAAATGTAGACACATTCCAAACGAAGACTCGTTGACACATCATCAGTGTCACTGGATTCAGCTGCATTGTCCCAAAAAAAGTAATTTGTTAAAGGGCTGCAGTTTACCACTGTCTACAGTTTCAAAGCTTAATTCAGGTTAAATAATTTCTTTCTGCTCCAGTTAGGGTCTTTATTGTTATTATTAAAGCTTTTTTTTT
>JARVLU010001073.1:9486368-9497720 GCA_031762415.1 Simpsonichthys santanae | reverse complement strand
CATAGTTCAATGATACAAGATATTTATGTTGTGCCACTTTCTGCAAAGTTCATAAATCATGTCACACGACCTTTAAAATACAGCTGAGTTGTCCAAACTAGGTAGTTTAGATTAACATCATATATGAGGGATTATTTTCTGCTGCTATCCGTGAACTAATTGCACATCACTGTTACTAAAGTAATCCTGCTGTGTAATCACAGGCAGTCTGTTTCATCGATGAGTGGCCCTTTGCAAGTTGTCCCAGATATTGATGATCAGCTCAACCACCCAGAACATCTGCAAGAGGTAAGATGTTTTCTGCTTACAAGCTGCAAGGGGCTCGATGCTAAAATGCACATCTGCTCATCTAAAACTACATTTTCACCATGATGCAGTTTTACCCCATTATAAATGTTTGTATTACCATATATTTTTTTTTTTTTTTGCTGTATAAGTCACTTTCTTGCATAAATTTGCAAGTCCTGCGACTTATACACCAAAGCGATTAATATATGGTTTGTCCCCCATATTTATAACCCAGTTTTGGCTGAGATCTTACCATTTCATTCATTCTGACGTGAAAAATACTCAACTTTACCATTTGCAGCTGCTAGAGGGTCCTCGAGCATTATGTCAAGCCAAGTGTCTCATTAATAGGTAAAAGTGGCTATTAAAGAGACACTTGGCCTGCCATACCTACTGTATGTCTCTCTCTGGAACTCCTGGAGCAAACATCAAATCATCTGCATTTCACTGCACTGCTCACGCGAAATGCAGCTGATTTGACCATTAAAGTGCTTTTATTAAGGAAAAGTTCAACTGAGACACATCTTTGCTATAATGTTGAGTAAACAAATAATTGTTTTTAGGTGGTTATCTTAAGTTTTGAAGAAATGCGCAGTGAGTCCTCTCCGTGCTCCCGCAGCTGCAAATAGGCTTTTGAAATGCAGCTGATTTGACCATTAAAGTGTATTTATTAAGAAAAAGTTAGACTTAGACACACCTTTGCTATAGTTTCGAGCAAACAAATAATTGTTTTTAAACGTTAATCTTGTTAAATTCTTGTTAAAGCCCTCCCGTGCACGCTCCTACGGCCGCCATTTGGCAGTCAAATCAATTTATGGCACAACACCGGCCCCCGTTTTTGGGTTGTCAGCGGTGACTCATAATAGATGCAACTTATGCTGCGAAGCGACCTAGTTATGTTTTTCTTCCACTTTATTGGACATTTTTGGGCTGATGCGACTTATATGGCAATGTGACATGTACGGCAGAAAGTACGGTATCTATGTTTTACCAAACTAATTGCAATACAGTGAGCTGAATACATTTTTCCTCACCCAGGCCAAGGTGATTGAAGAGTCTTCACAGTACGAGTTTGAGAACTACATGCGCCAGCAGCTGCTGCTGGCTGAAGAGAAGAACACTGTCCATGAATCCAAGAGCTTTCTCACAAACCGCCAGTTTGGCAGCATCCCGCCTGTTAGGCGTTTGGGCTACGACGCCCAACCTGTCAGTCCACTAGATGCTGCTATCCTCGCTCAACGTTTTCTTCGGAAATAGCCTTCAGCCACTCACTCCAGCCTCCCCATGAAGTTGCCTGCAGAGACGTGAGAGGACTCGAGACAGAAAAAAGCCCCAAAACTGAGCTTGCACACGTGAGACCCCTGCCTGAGCTGGCAGACAGAGACGTATACTTGGGTTTCCAGCAAGCTAGGTGAAGCAGATAGAAGGTGGGCAGGAAAAACACATTTCTAACTTGGAGCTTCACTCCCCCAGTCTGGATCCAGTCTGAAGCATGTGAAGCTCTGGATGGAACTCTGACCCAAAGGTTTCTTGCCCTCAGGTCACCCACAGTCACTGTGCAACAAGCCCATTAGCACGGTCACACATGGCTCTGACATGCCCGTAGTGTTAAAGAAACTAAACCCCACCCTCCTCCTCTGAGATCTCCCCGTTGTAACACTTCAAACCCCTCCTCTTAATTCTGGGTCCCCTGAGCAATACAGGTCCAGAATCATGTAGCAACTCCCCTCTCTTCACAGTGGTTCGGTGTTGTCTCAAGTCAAGTCACTTGATCACAGATGTCACGTATGTATACCTCCATTTCACCTTCCTTCTCTCATGTTACTCCTCCTCTCTACTGTGTTCCTGTAATGACGACGATCTCTGTCCTGTCCACCACTCTGATTTCAAATAGATCTACCTCTTTGTCTCTCTTCTTTGTTGGTAACCCATGCTCACTGTCCTGAGACGAAGGATTGTAACAAAGGAGTCTGGATGCCATCAGTGACATAAAGCATTAATGTTTTCTGTTGGAGTCTATATGTTGTGAAACCTTTTCAGTGGTTTTGAAAAATCTGAATAAGCTTTGTTTCATTTACCTGAATAAGTAGCATTTTATCTCTATAATTCCATTGAAGAAAAAAGTAATAATATCAAAGCTTATGTTTATACACACTTTGGTATTTGCATAATGCTTTGTCCTCCTGCTTCTGCTCATCCCTGTGGAAATCTGTTCTTAGCATCTAGGCAGCTAGCGTAGGGTACCTGGAGTCACCATGCCAAGAAAGGCCAAGGCGTACTGATGGGAACTCTTCCTCAGTGCCAGTGTGCTAATATGACGACACATTACGGCACTGCTTTGTTTCCATTGCAAAAAATCCTGTCTTAAATTCATTCTTAGCCAAGGAAACCGGTACTTTTAGAATCATTTTAGAACAAAATGGCTTCCAGGTAGCTTCCCTGGTCTCAAAATCAATCATGGGACAAGTGTATTTCAGTGTGAAGTGAACTGTCATTCTACACTTTACCTGCAGTATCTAGGAGACGGAGTGTGTGTGTGCGCGTGTTTGTGTGTGTGTTTTGGGTCAGGCAAAACAAGTGTCTCCTAAGCTGTCGAGTCATTAACCTCTGACACTGTGTGACCCTTTAAGCTATTTTTCCAACTTTTATTGTGTTTTGTTTTCGGGCCTGCCGCTGCGGCAGACACTGTGAAAACCAGACCAGGCTCTGCTTCAAAACTGGGCTTGACTGAATGTTGTTGTTTTTTTGTTTTAAACTAACACAGATGCTTTAAGATTGGAAAAGATCACATATCTATAGCCACTCCGAAGCGCTCTGTCAAGCTCTTCTTGTACATGCTTATCTCACTACGTAGGCTCGTTTGAGACCAACTAGTGGCTGATGAAGAGTACTGTAATATTTCATAGGTAAATGAAAAAAAAAGACAGATTTTTAAGTGTAGTTGCTTGGTTTGCTTTTTGATGAAATCTGTTTTTACACAATGATTCTTTAAACCATGGCAAAGCTACTACTCTGTGACTGTTAGACATTTGTACACTGCTTCTTGCCTTTGCATATTGAAACCTGCTTTAGACTTTCTGGACTTCCTTCTATTTATATTCAAACTTATTGCATGAACTTAGCCTTTGAATCTTTTTCTAATGTCTTGTTTTTTTTTTTCTTGGAGTTTTATGTTGAATTATTTATTCACTTGTGTCAACTTTTCCCCTTTTCAAACCACTGGTGCTTGTATCACAGACATTGATTGTAAAAACCCAAAAATTTTTTATTTTTTTTTTTTTTTTTTTTTTTTTTTTTTTTCAAATTTGACCGCTGGTAATTGTTGTAACTTCTGCCCATGGAACAGGCTCCATGTCTCCCTGCTCTCTCAGCTTTAAGAAGTATTGTTCACTCAAACATCTTTATCCTGTTCGGACACATTCATGAAAGAGTAGCATTTTTATTTTCGTCTTAGGATTACTAAATTGTTTTCTTGCCATTTTTGTGGTACACTTAAGCTACACTAATATCGAGACTGACTTTTGCATAGTTCTATTTTTTAAAATAAATAAAATATTTTCATGTCTTGAGTTATCCGAGGGGGTTTTGGACTTAATTTTTCTTTCATCGCCCCCAAATTTTCCACTCAAAGCTGCGTTGTTTCGGTCAGTATGTAAATAAGCACCACCATGACTGTGGCAGTCAAATTGTATGTACAGTAGTTCCACCCAGTGACTTACCAACTCTGTTTCAACACATGCCGATTGACGTGTACTTCAGGCCACGTTGGCCGTCAACCATCACACCTGGAGGTGAAACGTGAAGAGAGCCGTTGGCTTTCTCCAATCTCAATGTGAATTCCATGGGTGTTCAGCAGTATTGTAGTCTAGGTTGGTTGTTTCCTGAGCTCCGTAGCCGAGTGCTGATGTTCAGTGAGCGTCTGTGGAACGTGTCTTAGCACCATCTCCCACGAGACACAAGTATAGATCAGTAACTTCCCCCGATCAGAAAGGATGCACCATGTTTGTTTGTTTTACTGGTAAACTGTGTTGTGGACTGAAAAGCATGGAAGGAGTTTAACTGTAGAAAACGAGCTACGTTATGCACGATTTTGAACCTGCAAGGTAATGTCAGAGAAACAGAAATTGTAAACAATCCCCTCAAATAGGCAAATCTACCCCCCTCCAAACTGAATAAATCCTACAAATTAGTGAAATCGTCAGCATATATGATGCTGATCGTTCCAACAGTAAACTTGGTTTGGGATGTGAAATGTGTTTAAACCCCACGGAACAATGCGTTGTAAGCTGCTTGGTTGGATATGGGCATCTGTATACAGAAAATTGAATAATTGTACAGATAAACACATTTGTATATAGAAAAACATATTTTTCTACTTCATCAGATCTCTACTTGCATGTCAGCAATAAACTTTGATATGGAAATGTTCAACTTTGTCTTGTCTTGATTGTATGTTGACTCTTTGTCCACTAGGTGGTGCAATTAGTTAAAAAAAACGGAACAGAGGCAGCAGTAAAGGTACAGTATTTAGCTCTGTGTCTTGGAGTGCTTTTCTTTATTGGCTTTTAGATATCTTGTTTTTGGACAACACAGCTCAAAAGGACCAACAATAATATGATGTGCAGCGTTTGCTGTGTCTCTTTATAGATGAGAAGGATGAATGGCACTCAGTCCAGCTGTTTAGATGTATTCAAACATCCTGCTGATCCCTAACAACAGTTTCCTGCATGTCAGAAAGAAAAGCCCATCATGAGCAGAAGCTCAAACGATTACATGCATATGTTCCCTTTGAGTCCTAAGTGACATTTCCCACCCTTCTGTGCAGACTTGAGTCCAGGGGGAAGTACGAAGACCTTCAGGGTCAGAGTTCTACTGATCCTTTGTCCTCATAAATTACAACCAGCTGGCCTAGAGGCGATTCTTGCTTTCTTCTCTTGTGTCTCAAACAAATGTTACATTGCAGACTGCATCAGACATTTGCCATGTTTGAGCTTGATCACCTCAGACAGCATTACACGTTCGGTTTCACTCGAAGATCAGGGTTAATTTAGCTGGACGCAGAAAACTACGGTGGCCCTGAAGTTTAAACCACAACTACAAATTTAAAAAACATTTGAACAAATGCAATTACAGTAGTCCTTCGATTATTGCGGAGGTTACGTTCCAAACACCCCCACGATAGGTGAAGAACCGCCAAGTAGGAACGCAATATTTATTTTGCAATGTTCTAAACTATAACAACGTGTACAGGTATATGTACTGTACAGTACTGCAAAATTTGACTCGCCAGCTCTGCAGACCAGCAGCCGGTTCTGCTGACCTACACTGCAGCGACGAAGCCCACCGCCCCATCCAGGTTGATATAATTGAGTTTCAGGAAGCTTCAGGATTGTTTGAGACTTTCCTACCAGTTCGGTGAGCTTAATAGATAGCGTAGATTTACGTTGCAAAACTTTCCCTCCATTTTGGCAGAAGGCAGCGTCTGGAAGCACTGTTGGCTTCTGGGTAGTGTAGTTCTTTTTTGATTTGACTGGTGTTTCAGCGTAGGCTTATTAAAAGAAAACTACAAAATGGCAGCACCTGTCCAAAGTTTTTTTTCATTAACTTTTTATCCTTTAACGTCCCAATCACGTGAGTAATATTAAAGTTGACAATCGTTGAAAAACTGCGAAAGTCAAACTGCAAAGTAGTGAAGGACTACTGTACATTTGAAAAAGAACACGTTTGAAAAAAATCACAATTGCAATAAGCGAAATCGGAAGAGGTGGGAAACATGAAACATCACTGATTGGACGATGGCGCGTTTGAACCTCCCACCTTTCCCACATCTTTGTTTAATGTAATTGTGCTTTTTCAAATGTTGTGTTTTTTTATTTGTAGTTGTGGTTTAAACTTCAGGGCCACCATAGATAACCCAAAAATCCACACTTCCACATGCGTGTATGTGGCTGGATTAGCTTCACTAGTAACTGTGTATGTCTTAAAAATGTATTGGAAAAAGCAACATAAGCGTAGACACATCGGCTCTTCAGTGGTGGTTTACGACAGTTGAGGGTGAATGTGCTTCCAGCTGTGTCCAGCATCAAACTTCATGGTGTCTCCTGGCTTGACACACAGGACTAAATAAATCTATGCTGCAAGTGAGGACTCCAGCACTAAAACAGCCACACAGAAGATGCCACATGCAGTAATATGCAAAACTAGCATCTATTATTATGCTTTTGTCTTTATACAGGCACAAACTGCCTATGACCATTCTACATCTTTCTTTATTGAGCAGAATACTGAACAAGCATTTCCATTCATTTTTTTCAGTCAATTCCTCAAAGACTATATGTGATTAAATTTGCAGCTCTACGAATCATGCAACAGGCTTTCTCAACTACCGGTATGTTCATTTTTGTTGGCAAAGTAAAATGGCGACAGAACAAACCCTAACATGAGGAGCAAGAGGATGAAACATCTGCAAAAGACGTCTATTTTCTCCTCTCAGTCTTGCCCCAACTTAAATGAAAAATAAACTTTAAAATGTACTTATGCTATCAGCTGGAGTGAACAGCCCCGATGAACTTGGGTTCTTTCATTTGACACTAATTTCACTTACTTTGAAGACAAATCCTTTGAAATCAGCGCTCGTGCCTTTTATTCGGAGAAGCTTCTTTCCAATATAAACGCATGAGACAATTTAACAAACGAAAGAACGCCACAGTGACAAACATGAGGCTGTAAAACTGGCGAGACTACTGTGGTGACGTGCACATGGGACAGCAATCTGAATAAAGTGCTAAACTGAGTAAATCTAACATAGATAAGTGTTTTTGTTTGTTTGTTTTTTGTTTGTTTACAACAACCCTACAAAGAACAGCTTTTTATTACCATTTTTTTGGACTATAAGGTGCACTTAAAATCCTTTATATTTTATTTTTTATTTTAATTTTTTAATCAACAGTGAGCCTTATAATCCAGCATGCCCTATGGATTAGTTCTGGTTGTGACCTCGAACCGATTTTATGTGGTACACGGCACTCAGAAATCAGTCAAAATATTTTAGTTTCATTTAATGTGCCTTATAATCCGGTGCGCCTTATAGTCCGAAAAATATGGTAATAAAAAGCGTTAACCAGCGAATACAGGGTGCAGTGATGGGCATGGTAGTTACAGCCAGATGAATCTTAGCACACCATGAGAGACAGCGTCCAACATCTGCAAGGTGCTTGCAGGAGCATTCGTGTAAATAATATCACCGTAGTCAATAGAGGGGAGGAATGTAGCAGTTACAAGGTGTTTCCTAGCATTCAGAGTTTGACTTGATCTGTTTCTAAAAAAGAAACCCAGTTTTACTTTCAATTTACATTATTTACTAAGTTTTTGACATGAGATTTTAAAATACCCTAGTATGTATATTGTATACATAAGAATCGACAAACTAAGAATACCATCCAGAAATAAAATAGAAGGAAGGACAGCTACACTGACTTCCTGCTTGAAAACAACATCCCTAAATATCCACAATTTTGAAGATCCAGATTGGTTGAAATTACTAATCAGCAGTTTTGCGTGGACCTAAAATATTACTGATCACTAACACGGTGAAGCAGCTTCCTGAAGAACATAGCTCTCCTTAAAGAAATAGACTTTAACGCAAACTGTGTGAGTTTTAAGTGTTGGTGGTTATTTTCAACATTAACACTTAGCTGTTGTCTTATGCTATATGCTGACAGCCTTTCAAGCTGTGAAACATTTTCTTGCTGCCAGAGGCTTGTTTTGGCCCGCTGTGAACTGTCGACTTGACAAGCGATGATATAGCGAGCATGAGTGATATGACAGAGCTCTCAGAGTCCATGTGTCAGGCTGAAGTCTTCCTGTCACTTCAGCTTTCAAGTCGTGAGGGGAGAACTCCATACATGACACCTTTAGATCCATCTGGGATGCACAGAACAATTTTAGGGCCTGTTAGCTACACATTTCAGACTTTATCTGACAGAAAACATCTACTTGCTTCTAACCCAGAAACAAAATGACAACCAATAATGGAATTTAAGCAAAAAAGTCAGTCACGCTAATATACTGATTTAGCTATTCTGTGTAGCTTCGTGCTATTTATGACAAATTTAGTATTTTATTTGATTGTTTGTGGTCATTCTTTTTTTTTTTAATGCAACTATGAACTGTGACATAATTCATTCACTGATAAAGTTTAAAGCCAATAATATCTCTAAACTGATGAGAAATAGTTAGCATGCCGAAGTGTAGCGTTAGCTTAGCATAGCTTGAGATAAACAGTCAAGTTCAAGTCAACTTTATTGTCATTTCCTTTACATGTGGTGCATGAGGTGGAACAAAATTATGTGCACAGGGTCCCAGTTACACCCAAAAATAGCACAATATAAAGTATAAAAAAAACAGTAAAAAAATTATCCAAGATAAACGCTAAACAAACGCCAAACGATACGCTAAAAGATCTAAAATATATGCTAAACATTGATAATGTAAAACAATAGCAGTCCGCATGAGTCTTTGAATGAGGTGAGTAGATGGATGAATACAGCAGCATGATAATCAGCAGTATGAGATCAGCAGCATGGATAATCAGCAGTACAGATAAGTCAGATATTACCAATTAAAGTGGCATTACAGTGCTTTTTTTTTCTTTTGTTTCTTACAGTGACAAACTTCCCTCCTGCTTCAGCTGGGAAATTTCTTCCTCTTCTTTTTTAATGAAATCTACTGTAATCTAATATTTAGCAGTTGTCATTTATTTGTTTGAACTGTATCAAATTTTATTTTATTAGCAATTACTTTTTTTTTTTTTTTTTTTTTTTTTTTCATTAGGCAAGTGTGTTTTCGGCCAGAAAGTTTCACTGTCACCAGCCAAAATGAGTTTGTGTCTTTGTGTCTGTTACAAAAACATTTCATGAATCTCTGGCTACATCTTTAACTACGTTTGAATAAAGTAATTGCTGGATGTTCATCTACAATAACTTTCATTCAAGATGACATGACACCTCAGCTGACTTAAAAACACACATGAATGATTATCACTCAGTTAATTTTACAGATATTGACCTAAAATCTGGTGTGGTAGTAGCTGAGACTGAGCCTCAACACATATTTTGAGGGCTAAAAACTTCCTCAATTTAAAAAAAAAAATGTTTTCCCATAACTATTTGGAGTCATCTCCAGTATCTCTAACTTGTGTCTATAACTCAAATATCCCATGAAATATTGGACAGATTTTTATCAATTGTACATCTACAACTGATAAACTTTTGGAATCAGTGCTATTCAAAATGGCTGCCACAACTAATCGACCTTAGCCAACTCAAAAATGGCTTGACTCTGAAAGTTCATGCTCAACAATTGATGTAAAAAAATCCAACAAAGTTACCGTAAGTCAGGTCATTTAGACGGCTTCTTTTTTTGTTGAGACGTTTTGTCCTTCATCCAAAGGACTTCACCAGTCCAAGTTGCCACAACAAACTCAGTCCCACAAGCAGTACACTCGCATAGTGGGTCAACCAGTTTGAAGGTGATAAGATGGTTTTTGGAGCCCACCCTCTCCCCCGTCGACTCCTCTGAGGCAGCCATAGCCAAAGTGGTTTAAAACATCAAAGTTCATGCTCTATAAAACTGCAAACTGGTTGGTCCACTATGTGAGTGCTCTGCTTGTGGGACAGAGATTGTTGTGGCTCCTCAGACTGATGAAGTCCTTTGGATTTTTTTTTTCTGTAGTTTATTGTTGTCATTGTCTACTGTTATTGTTGTCTGTACTCATGTTCTGTCTGGAACAGGTCTCTCTTGTAAATGAGTCCTCGTGGCTCATTGAGACTAGCCTGTAAAAATAAAGGTTGCATGAATGAATGAATGGATGAAGGACAAAACGTCTCAACAGAAAAAGAAACCATCCAGATGACCTGAATTAACTTTGTTGGACTCAACTTGGACAAATTTTAGACATTGAGCTAAATTTTGATATGGTAGTTGACCTTTTAATCAAGATTTGACCAAAATGGCTACATCAGTATCATTTGTCAGCATATTAGTCTAAATCGCTCATATGAACGGTGTTGGGTCATTCAAGGAAGTTCCTTAATAATTTTTAAAGCGTGAATTTGAAATAATCTGAAACTCAGTGGTGAGCATGAGGTCAGAAGATTGTTAACAGCTGCTCAGTTTCTTTGACCTCGTCCTGCTCTGTGAAAGAAGTGTTTCTGCTTTTTGTCTCTTTTTGGGTGACATCTTGGGACTTTAACATGTTTTTTCACAAGACTTTTGTGTATTTATGTTTGACACAGTGCAGAAAGGGCCAAGCAGCCTGCCCATATTTTGCCTGCACATGGCTTTATTTAGAGTTGAGAAACAAAATTCTTGTAATTTATCTCACTGGAATGAAGCTGAGATGATCCAGGCCATCTGTTGGTGGAGTAATGTGACAACCTTCTTTAACAGTAACACTAGTCATCTTTTTTATAGTTTAAAAAAAAAAAAAAGTAGAATCCCATCATCTCTTGTTCCTTATTCTCAGCTCCTAGACTCATCCATCTGGACCTGAGTGGGCAATCCCACATGGTGCAACAGTGAGTGTGTTCTTTTCAAACTGCCCGCTGACTTTGAATGTCTGGTTCTGGAGGGAGGTGGGCAACCCTGTCAATGGGAGCCCTTGTCACCATGAAAACAGCCAACCGCACGCTGAACAAGGAGGTATGTGTGTGTTATGAATATGAGTGTGTGTGTTTCAGGACTGAGTGACTGTTTCAACTGGAATGATTTTTAAACAAGCATCCCTCATAAATACTGTTCATAGAAGGAGCTGTAACTGAATTTTTATTTGTTTATTTAAATTTTTGATTTTGCCCAAAGTGCCAAACAATGTGTGTTTTGTGTGCACTCTTTGGTTTAAAAGCTTTAGCTTCCACTAGAGATGAGTTTTAAACATTGCACCCAGATTATCAAACCTGAATTTAAATTCCATCCATCCGTCCACCCGTCCATCCATCTATCTATCTATCTATCTATCTATCTATCTATCTATCTATCTATCTATCTATCTATCTATCTATCTAT
>JARVLU010001073.1:9433364-9445152 GCA_031762415.1 Simpsonichthys santanae | reverse complement strand
TATATATATATATATTCACCTCAAGTCTCAGTACCATATATTGTGATCAACTGTATCAATGCAGAACTGAAATCTAACAGGACCAGTGTCGACACCTGTCCATTGTCAGAGGCCATGAGAATATCATTAGTAACTTTCACCTATGCTGTTTCTGTGCTATGATGAGCCCTAAACCCTGACTGAAACTCTTCAAACACTTATTTATAAACTTATTTCTGTTCAGATGTTCACACCATTGATTTGCAGCTATTCTTTATTAATGAATGGGAGATTGGCTATAGGTCTATAATTGGCCAGAACTTCTGAATCAATATTACGTTTCTTAAGTAAAAGTTTAATTACAGTGACCCTAAAGTCTTGTGGTGCATAACAATTTATCCATGACTGATTAAGCCAATGTAAAGTAGGGATATTAATCACAGGAAACACCTCTTTGAAGTTTTTATTTTTGACATTTTAGAGAGCTCAGCAGGACTGACAATCCAAACGTAAATCACATTCAAGTGACATTTCTAAATTTGTTTCACCTGACCGAGAATCAGGGGCAGGAGAAGGATGAATGGTGTGAATTGTATCTGAATTCATAAAGAATTTCATGAAGTCATCACTACTTAGAGTTACAGTGTAGGGGTGCATGGCTCAACAAAGATGGGACTTTTCATCATTTAGGTGCAGCTCTAAACAAAATCCTGTCCCGGTCTTATAGAATATTTTTTTGAAATGAAAGTATTTGTTGAATCCAATAGTCAGAACTTGTTTAAACTATAATTTTAGATTATATAATGTATGTAACACACACACACACAAAAAAAAAAAAGAAATAAAAAAAAAAAAAGAAATACAGTAGTGATTAAAAATAATTGTTGATGTTGAACATTTTACGTTTCTTCAGGTATTACAGAGAGGGGTTTCACTGTAAGAAATGTGACAAGTCCTGTGAGGTGTGTACAGGACCAGGGCCGGAGTTCTGCAGAGCCTGTCCTCCTCCTCTTCTCGAGCTACAAGGCACCAAGTTGTGTGTTGAGCGCTGCCCACACCACTTCTATCAGGTTGATGAAATGTGCAAACAGTGCCATACCAGCTGTCAGACATGCACAGGTACACATGTAGGAATATCTCAGTACCATCTTCTTTGTTCATCTTCTAGTTAACATTAGGCTTTATTGTTCAAGTGTTAATTGTCATTGAATTTGGAGTTTTGAAAATGCTGTCAGATCATATGTATTCATCTGTGTTTACAGACTCTTCACCTCAAGGGTGTGTGACGTGCGACCGTGGCAGCACGCTGAAGGACAACATCTGCTATCCACGATGTGAGGAGGGGCGATACTTTTCTCAAGAGGTGTGCTTTGATTCATCCGTGGATATGAACCTTTTGAAATATTCAGCTTTTTTTCCAAAAATGTCACTAGAATTTAGATGAGATAAGAAATTATGTACATGAGATAATCATATTCACTTTGTCAATGACACATTTTATAGAAAATTGGCCAGTTTCTCTTTGTAATATTTTGCATGACGTTAGAACATTCTAATGCACTTTTTGAAGCACCACTGTCCAAAACAGTTTTTTTTAACATCATCAATTTTCTAATGCATTCTTTAGAAGAGACACTTTTTTCTTAATGACTTCCATGCAGTGGTGAACCTTGACTACAAGTACTGGGCCTTCTGCTTGGATAATATGACTACAACTTACTAATCAATGACTTTAAAGTCATTTCAAAGTTGTCTGAAAAAAAGTTAAGTCTGGTCCTCTGGACATTTAAAAAAACAGAACAAAACAAAACAAAAAAATGTAGAAACGTTTCGTCTTTCATCCGAAAGACTTCTTCAGTCTGAGATGTTGTGTTCAGTTCAGTCATAAATAGCACCTTATCATAGTGGATCAACCAGTTTGCTGCAAACAAACAAAACATTTCTACATTTTTGTTTTGTTTTGTTTTGTTTTTTGAATGTCCAGAGGACCAGACTTAACTTTTTTAGATTTTTCTACCTGGATTATTGAGCATGCATCTGGGCATTGCTGATATTATTTTTACAAATGGCAGTTAAGTCAGATGGTAGGTCTAAAAAGAAAGATGATTGCAACAAAAAATACTCTAGAATGATCAATCTGTGATAATGAGTCCAGAATGTGTGCTGCCATCTTTGTAGGTGCTACTTGGCATTCTTATAGCCAACATGGCAGCAGGTCAAATAAACTAAACCAGCTAAAATGAGCCCAATGTTTTGCCAGTAGTAGTTATAAATTGTTATAATGATGATTGTTATTTAAAAATAATAATAATAGTAATAAAAAATAAATAATACTGGGCTTGCCATTCACTGAAGTCTAGCCTGCAAAAGTAATCAGAGGACTGAGGACAGGCATACAACTGAAAATATTAAAATAATTTATATATACTGTATTCTTAAGTAATGGGCATTAGACTACAAACCTGTTTTACTTCCTGCAAAATAACCTATATTTATAGGTAAAATATATGTGCTCAATTGTGAATTGGTGTATGGCTACAGATCCGTTATCAATTTCATGCATGCGGCATAAATATTTCAAGAATTATGAGAGAAAATAATACATTATATAAGTTTAAGCTATCTTCCAAGTTGGTGTGACATCATCCGTCACGTGATGCTAAACCGCCATTTTTGTTTGGGTGAAAATACTGTTGTGGAAAACTGATAAAGTGAATTATATTCATTTATTTTTAACTCATATACTCCTTCAAGTACAGTATATGCAAGAATGTTGTAAGGATATAGACAGAAACCCCGACCATGTCGCCCGAGTTGATCTACACGGATGATACACCTATGCCAAAGAGTCCACGTAAGATTTTCTAATAAATTAGAGATGTAAAGCTTAGGCAGCACGGTGGCACAACTGGTAGAGCTGCTGCCTCTCAGCGAGCAGGTCCCTGGTTCACATCCCGGTCTGGGGGCCTTTCTGGGTGGAGTTTGCATGTTCTCTCTGTGCACACGTGGGTTTCCTCCAGGTACTCCGGTTTCCTCCCACAGAACAAAATCATGCATGTTAGACTGACTGGTGACTCTAAATTATCCCTAGGTGTGAGTGAGAGAGTGAATGTTTGTTTGTCTCTATGTGGCCCTGTGATGGACTTGTGACCTCTCCAGGGTGTCCCCCACCCCTCGCTGCAGTGATTGCTGGACATGGACACCGGCGACCCCCGTGACCCAAAATGGAAGAAGCGGGTAAAAGATAATGGATGGATAGATGGAAGCTTTCTTTTAAATGTTAATATTCAGCATATTCAACATCTTGCCGTTTATAAGATAACTGACAAAATGAAAACCATCAAGTCACACTAATTTGAACAGTCTAATTCATGTAATAGTACAGTACTTATTAAACAATTTAGGAAAAACATCAAATAATATGTAAAACATTTATAACAAATAAATAAAACTCAACCCATTCCTGTTTTCAGCACTATGTCTTTCTAAAGATTTATTTAGTATATTTCAAGTTTATATTCACTCCAGACAATGGAGAAGTACAGATTTCTAGATAATTATTACACCTAACGTAGCAAAAACTACCGGTGATTAAAAATGAGTCAAACAGACGCATGTGTGTGCGGTGAACAAAGCGAGCCTACAGCAGCTTTCCATCATTCCCTTTTCAGTCTTGCATATGGACAAATTTATAATTTTTTTGTTTGGATATTTCTTTTTGTTAGAAGTGCAAAAATTCACACAGCAATGTCTCACTATTTTGTCAACTGTCCCCCAGACTAATATGTCAGCCTACCATATGTCACATACCCAGATGTCCGACTTGAGAATAATAAAATAAAAAAGTAAAGATTAAAAGGTTAAAGGTTGAAAGTAAATGCATACAATACTTCATTACCTACTTAAAGAGCAGTTCTGTAACTTGTTAATGTTACATAAAAGTGTTAGCATAGCAGTTGTTAACACAAGACTGGGCTTGGTAGGAGGCTCATTACTTTTTGTTTTAACAACATGCATTATATTAGTTTATTTAAGTAAAATAAAGCTATTTCTATGTATTATTGGGCCGATTGCACAGCACGCATACAACTCAATGAAAAGGCGTTGTCAGTGTGCGGCTTTAACAAAAAGATAGCACTTAGCAAGATGGCGGTCAGAAATCTCGATTAGCATGAAACAGAAACAAGTCCAGGACCCTCCTGCTGTGTCCTCTTCACCACTTCAGGTAATGTTTGGTTTATCAGTTTTAATATAAAGCTTGAATTTTGTGGATATTCTTGGATTTTTATTTTTATTTTTTTACTGGTTTGTGTTTGGTAAAGATTTCAAACGAAGCTCTGCAGGTTGGTTCAGGTGTTAGCCTCTTTAATTAACCAACAAGGAGCAGGTTGTGATTTCCTGAAAGCTGTCCTGGTCTTCTTGTGAGCCAAAACTGATCATGTAGTTTTCAAACTAAAACATAATTTGCATCTTTTTTTTTGACTAAAAATTGATGTTTAATTAAGAACCTTCATGTTTTTCAGATGAATGTTATTCAGTAGATAATTTTTGTGTAGCTGCTGCCTCAGACTCTTATAGATGATCTTCTAACATGAGTTGTCTTAAACTTTGTGATACAATCTGTATACAGTACAGTATTTGCTGATAATCTGTTTAACACCCTCCAGAAGGCTGATTAGGTTCTGGTAATTTTAAATGTCTTGCAAATCTGCATGGCTTAAAACTTCTGCCTAAATTTTCTGGAAATGCTTCCTGCTGAACATCTGCACTGCCAGAACATGCATTTACAATAAGTGTTGAAATTCAATGCAGTGTTGCTTTTGTTAGCATTTTTGGGGTTTTGCTTTGCACAACCTACCGGTATCAAAGTGTTGCAACACACAAGATTCAGAAAATGGCAAATATTGCTTAAAAGACAAGGCAGCTATTGAACTGTTTACAGTGAAAAACACTTTTTGATGCTCTATCAGAGCCAGTTCGCCTCAAATCTGGTTATTTCCAACTGGTAGTTTTGTGAAGACCTGCACATGGATGGGCTACTTTAAAACTGACCAAATGGTGTATATCTGACTTGTCTTTTGCTGATCTGTAGAATGCTTTATTTTTGCAAAATATCTAGTATATGATCACCGTCCCTGTCTTCATAAATGACACTTGTGAATCACTGTTGGATACTGCAGATCTGTTTTCCCATGATGGCAAGAAAGCATTTAAGGAATTATTGCAGCTTTATTTTGGTAACCTTTGGTTACCTGTTTAGTTTCAATTCCAGCCCATTCTGCATGAGAACAACATTCCCTGTTGTAGTTTGTGCCGTCTAGCAGCTCAAATGCCCACGCATAGTTTGACCATAAAGACTTGTGTCAGCCTTTGCAATGTGGTTTTGGGAGGAGTGTGCAACATTCACTCCTAAAACTCTGTTGTTCTGAGTTTACAGGGAGGATGAAGTCAGAACTTGGGACGGCCAGTTTCGTTCGTGTGATGAATTAGTTCCACCGCTGACAAAAATAGGATTCCGTCGCCAATACAGACGAATACCGCTCACGCTGTTTGGATGTTTGTACTGGAAATTATCACAAGTGCTTTGTTGATTTACAAGAATTCTTGGCAGGTCTGACGTCCTGCAAAGAGGAAAAATTGACTAAATATTCCCCAGTCCATAACATGTGTCAACGTTCTTTTGCTCAGCCATCTTGGTGCCAGAAACATCTAAACTTCCATGCACCAAGACGATGATGTAGAACGGGGTCAGGTCAGGAACTTCTGCCGGACTCAAAGGGCAGAGAGCTGCAGAAGCAGAACGGGTTCTGGTTTTGCCTGGGGGGTCCGCTGTGGTTTCAGTTGGCATCGCCTCTGAAGTTTGGAAAAGTTCTCAGATTTTCCAGACTTCAGGTTTGCACCGATAAATTGATTTTTATTTTGTATGAATCTTAAAGCACGCAAAATAGATTTACTAGCTCCAATCTTTTGAAGTGACACTTTTTAAACAGAAGCAAACACACTAATATAAAGAACCGCACCTAATTAATTAATTTGTTAATCACTTGGCCTGTTGCGAATTGCGATACACAGTAAATCGATTAATTGCATGATAAATGAAAATTATCAACCTCACTTTCATTTATCGGCTTTATCGTTTCTTCGTGTGTCTCTCTCTTTCTACTGAAGACACTGGATGACAAAAAGCTCAACTCCGGTGATCTTCATTGACCCCTCCCTTTCTCTTTTCTCATTAAAACCCATTTTAACCATCCAAAATCACGTTTTTGGATCTTTAAAAGCAGCTTAGCTGAGAAGCTAAGCTATGAGCTAAGATAACAGGCTGACCTCGTGGAAAAAAAACCTCTGTCTTGTCGAAGCGCCAAAATTCACAGTTGAAACCTGTGCCTTCGTGTAAAAAGTTGTTTTTCTCTGCAAAAAGAAGTTGAGAACTTGTTTACTGTTTTTTTATTAATTAATATTAAAAGCTTTGTTTGACAAATGCTATGCTAAAGAGCTCAAACCGCACCGAGCGACCGACATTTTGAGAACCGAAGAGAGACAGCCCATGTCACATCAAGGGGACTCCCTCCCATTTTTCTTAAAGAGACACACTGCTTACTCCCTCACTATCCATCTTTTGGGTCAAATAGTCTTATACTACCATCCAGTGATCTAAAAGGTACTACATGCAAAACAAATTAACCAACATTTCCTCTTAAATTCTACAATAATTACTAATTATTGTCAAATTTCAAACAATATTATCGTTTATCGCAATAACTTCTGAGATAATTAATCACCCAGCAAAATTTGTTATCGTGACAGGCCTAACAATCACCTCTTTATATTAGAACAGGAAAGCATCAGAGCACTTTTCAGGTCCTTAAGAATCCTGTCCTCTCAGTCGGGTGCCGGATGGGTGGGAATGGGGATTTTAATCCAAAACACTCTCCAAGTTTGTCTGCAATTCATTTTTCTTTGCATATCCCAAAAGGATTCAGGTGCAGAGACATGCACTTTGTTAATTTGGCCAACCTGGGATCTTTTTAGTCTTTTACTTTCATTGGTTTGATGGATCAACATAGCGGGGAAGTAAAACTAAGTTTGCTGGTAACCATAGTTTCCGCCCTTACATCCTTTCTAAATAAACTACAATGCCAGAAAGATGCTGGGCGTTGTACATTTTCAATCTCTTGTTCTGCCCTTGTTATGATTTCTGTTTTCAATTGGGATATTTAAGTTATATTTCAAAATAACTAACAGAAATGTGATTTAGCCAAGTAAACAAAAGCAAATAGACATCACTGGTTTATTTTCTCATTTTATTTTAACCTTGAATATTTCTTTAAATATTTAACCTCTAATCTCCCAAAGACTTCACTTTACACTGTATTAGTTATAATTTAGGGCCTACAGTACAATATTTATTTTTTTGTGAAGATAGATTATGTGAAAGCTGTTTGTTGTGATTTATCTGTGTTCCTTGTTGGCCCAAGTGACCCATGGCTACTCTAATCTGTACACTGGAATGCAGAGCTTTAATAACGTTGTCTGCAAATTCTTGCACTATCAACTTCAACTTTTGTCTCGTTTACTTGAAATTCTCATGTAAGTGAAACGTCGTCTAAATGAAGATCATTTAACATATGTTTTTAAAGTACAGTACTTGCTTCCTGTGGGCATGTTAGAAGTGCCTGATAAGCTCCAGGTGTTGTTCACATGTGTTCAGCAGTTTTACCTTTCCAAACACAAAGCCGCACACTTTAACTAAAACCAAATCTTTATATAATGTCTGAGTCTGTTCCTGTGGCTACGATATATCAGTTTCCATGTTTTTCTTTTACCCAAAAGGAGGATGCTTTGGATTTGTATTGGCACAAGTTACATATTGGTTAATTAAACAAGTTGAAGTACTTTGTAACCTTTGGCACAAGTTACGTATTTGTCAAACGAGCTGAAGTAACCTGAACTCAGATTTTGTGACAGTTCAGAATTAAATTTTTACTTAAAAAATGACGTTTGTTAATAGTGGTTTACTGAAATGTGCAACGTAGAAGGCAGCACTTGCAGTCTCCTCACTGCTGAATGAGAAGTTTTAATGTTTGGTCACTTCTACCATTCACGAAAAGCTTCTTCATAAGAACTGAAGCACTGCCCTCTAGTGGATGACTGCAGCATTACAGCGTTGTAAACATTTTCAGAAGCATTGTGAGAGTTGAAGCTGCTTCAAGCTGCTTCAAAATGAAACTTAACAACAACAAAAAAATTGTGCAATTTTCTGAAAAAAATAATGCAAACAGGGAAAAATCTACAAGTTTCACTGAGGCCATGATCTCAATGTTGGACAATAATCCATCACCTTATGTACAGCATGTCCAAGAAGAGCACTGTTTGAACAAACTTGATGATCTGAGCCCATCCTCACCTGATTTAAATCCTTTAGAGAACCCTTCAGGCGCTCAACAAACATCTGGATTAGAGACGAGTCACCACTTTGAGCAGCATTTAGCAAGTTGCTGCAGTTTTAATCAAATGTACACCAAAGTGAATGCTAATGGGAGTTTAGAAATAAATAAATAAATGTTAAAACTTGTTTCATTCAGCAGTGAGAGAAGAGGCATCTTTCTCCCCACCAGAAATAAATTTAAATACCAATCCGAGGACTCGTCTAATCTTTGTGTAAAATTTTAAATTCACATTAATCTCAGCCCTTTTTAACAATATCATTTTATTACTGTTCACAATATTTCCTTTTATATACAGCTGCATATATTACAAAAGCCAAGGCTTTAAAAGAAGCCTACAGTAAAATATAGAATAAAAATGCTAAATATCACAGTGGAAAAGTGTGTAAAAAAATTAATTTTCTACTAGTTAAACACCACGAAGGACCATTCCCTGTCATTTCCAGCATTATAAATGTAATTTAACATTATTTCATTTTAAAGTCTCTTTAATAATAATAATACCCCACTGGTCCGTTGTAGGCTGAGCTTTATAATGTCCAGCAATACTTTTTAATTTTAGACATCCCTTGTGCATCATCAGTGTATTTCCCCCTTGTTTGTTTTTTTACTTGGTTTAAAAAAAAAAAAGAAAAAAAATTGTTTGCAGTCCAAACACCCACATCCCTCTGAGCCAGACGAGGAGCTCCGTCAGTCTGTGTTGGGATCATTGCTTTGTCTTCAGACCGAGCACTTCCTTCTGTAAAAAATAAAAATAAAAAAAAATATTTTTCATCAGTTTATATTTCAATCATCTTCCTAATAACCACAACTTCTGTATTTTATCAGTTTTTTCCTTGTGATGTGCAGAAGTCGTGCAAAGCTCAGTTCTGCCTCACTGACCTGCAGCTCCAGCCGCTTGCTCCTTTCCTCCTTCAGTTCTTTTTTCACTTCCTGCATGTCTTGTCTTCAGCAAACGAGACACAAATAAAGAGAGGAGGGAAGTCAGAATGAGCTGACTGCACTGCTCTATATATAAATAGCACATCTTTTTCTCCACGTTCACACATTCTGACTTATGAGAAGCACAAAGACTTGGGCACGGTCAAAGCTCAGTCACAGATTTTACATTATGAAATGTACACCCGGAACGAGACACAAGCGTCTGGGGAAAAATAGCAGTTGCCAAATTTATACCACTTTTCAGCTGATTAATGGTCAGGTTTTAAACAGTTTAAACCAATTTGATTTAATATTTGTATCTGCCTTGATACTGTTGTTTTTCATGAATCATATATTGGAGTAAAGAAGTAGATTTATCCATTAATTTAGACTCCAGAGTCTAAGCATAAAGCCAACATGTTACAGAATTAGTTAATAAAAATAGATCCAACAGATAAAAACGTGTAACTCAGTGTTTATTATTCATAAAGTTTAGACATCCAGGCAGCTCTAGTCACAAAAATAACTCTGTAAATCAATTAATGGGATAGTCTGATCAGCTTTGAAGTGATGTTCGGTCACATGGTTATCAGTAGTAAGTAATTTATCAGTAGAGCACAAAGGGTGTAGGAAAGTGCAAAAGACTTCATCCAGGCTAGGTTAATGGCCAAAAAAGGACAGGTTGTGTATCATTTTTCTGGCTTGTAAAGCAGCTCTTGCTCAAAAACAATATACTGTATGTGTAATAATATTAAACCGCTACACTTTTGCATGACACCGTCTGTATGGGTTCTCTGTTTTCTCAATTAACACTGTCTGTTTTACTATATGAATGTATGTGCTGTGAGCGTAGACCAGGTTGATGCTAGAGGCTGTGCATGTATCAGTCTGCCTGATGAGTACTGAGTATGCACCTTATTCCTGGGGGGCTCTACTGTTTAAATGATTATGGGAACAACTTCCTGTTGGACACTGGAAGTAGCAGTAAGCATTGGTTAACTATGGTAGTGGAGCGCGGTTTATTTGAAAGTAATTTGCATTCAGTTTTGCAGATAAAACACTGTTTTTGTTCTGTTCACATTTATTTAACAACTGTAACGTTTACTAAAATAGCCTTGTGGCGTTCAGGTACCTGTTGTGTTGTTCGCGACTGCATGAACAACCAGACCAAACTTAATCAGTGGCTACAAAAACAGAGTTTTGAACACGGACCCAAAACAAAGCGAGAGTTCCTGTGAAAAGCGGTATAGTTTCCATCTCCTACCTACAGATGAGGAATTAAGAAAAATGTGGCTGAAAAATGTGTACTTGAAGAGACCAGCCAAAGCGCTGTATGTGTGCTCATTTCACTTTGTTGACAAATGGCCGACGGACAAAAAAACAGCATCCTTCTTTGCAGCTTGACTACAATAAACCACCGGAGAAGAGATGCCAGATCCTCAGAAGGATTGAAAACAGTGTGTCCCACCTCTTTTTTAAAAAACATGACCTACCTCATGACTGTGTAGAGACTAATACGCCATAGAGCTTTTCAGGTTGTTCACCACTTCACCGCCAGAAGAACTGAGTCAATGATGTAGCTAAACTATGTAAACTATGGATTTGTTCAGCTGGTTTCTCAACACAACTGATCAAATTTTCTCAACTAGATGACACGGTGAAGAAGAGCCCTCTTACCTCTGAAACATAATTGGATTTATGAAAACTGGATTCTGCGTTTTAGAATTGACGGAAATCTGGATTGTCGACAAGTTCGGAAACATCAGCAGCTGTTTAAGATGACTGGAATGTGTGTGGGAACACACTCAGATTGTGTGCAAAATATCTGTGGACCTGTATCAGAGCTGAGCAGGCAGCAATTTGGTTGGAAGGACTAGATCTTGGAGAAGTTGTAAGCCCGACAATCACAATTTGGCTGTTTGGAGTTGCCATGAGATGTACTAGTGAGACTAGTGAGGCAGATGTGGAAATTAAAGAACTCAGCCTGACCCAAAGCAATGTTGAAATCTGAATCTGGCTCTGGCTTTGGAAGGCTGACTGACTATCTCAATTTCTCCTTGGATGTTATAGAAACAAGACACTCTGATCCCCTTCTCATCCCTCTCCCCTTCCCAAGGGCATGGAACAGTATCAGAGCTCAACTGAGCTGGCTGATAAACAAACACCTCTTATCAGGACTATGGCTCTGGGTTCTGGACTGCGCTCTGACTTTCCTTCAGACTCATGCCTTTGCCGGCCTTCCTCATTGCCTTCCTTCTTTGTACAGCACTTCGGACAGCTGATATGTTTTATTTTAAGTGCTTTAGAAATAAACTGGTATGGTATGGTTAATTTTATTTTTTTACACCTACCCTCCCCCTCATGTTTATTTTCCCTCATCTGAAAATAAGGCTGCACCTCCCGAGGCAGTGGCCTCCGTTACCTCTGTCCGGGGGGCGCCC
>JARVLU010001073.1:9411634-9423246 GCA_031762415.1 Simpsonichthys santanae | reverse complement strand
AAAAAAAAAAAAAAAAAAAAAAAACAACTGCAAGTAAGAAACGACACAAACTTACTCCACAAAACAGAAATGTACCAGACCTTGAGGGGGACTCGACCACTAATAAGTCATATGGGACCAAACCTCCTGACTTTAGCTCAGAAGAAATTTGGAGGGAAGAAAGACGTACGTGCAGTTTTTTTAGTTTTTACCATTTGCAGCATTTTTTTCTTTGCATTTCTTTGTTGTTTTTCCTGTTGCCTTTGGATTTTTTTTTTTTTTTTTTGTGAGTGTGTATTTGTGTGTTTTGGCCTTTGCATCATTCATGTGTGTGCAAAGCTTTTTGCTGTTTGCTGTTAGGAAAACCTTTCACCAACAGATTAAATAAAACCCTTGGTAATCCCTGGGTGTACATCTACAACTGATCAACTTTTAGTCATTATTCAAAATGGCTGCCACAACTAAGTAACCTTAGGATAACCAAAAACAATAATAATGATTATAATAATGGTAATTTTACAGCTGCTGAGCTAAAATTTGTCATGGTAGTAGCTGAGAGTCATTCCCAACAAAAACGCTGAGCGTTTTCTGATCGTGCAAGATTTAGTTTCAAAACTTTGCCAGTAACTAATACGGTTAACTCTGGATGTCTGTTGGCAAAATATCTCCTAAACCACAGAACAAATAAAACGTTCATAAACTAATCAATGGGTCTTGATTGGCAGCTTGTCAACTTTTGGAGTCCCCTTATTTCAAGATGGCTGCCACAGCTTTAGTTGACGCATAGATGGCTCTAAGGCAGTCCATTTTACTGAGCTAAAATTTGGGGTGGTGGTTGCTGAGTGTCATTACTAACAAATACTCAAAGTGCTACTCCTTGCATGTCTTTCCTTCTTTATTATCTGTTGACACCAACCCTGTTTGTTAGCCAAATTTCTTATGAACCATTGGACATATGTTAACTTTACCGCTCAAATAATAACACGCCACAGCCAATCAACAGTAGTCAACACAAAACTGGTTATAATCATTTGGTTTAAAGGATAACAAGCAAAATGTTTGGTGAGAGTAGCTGAGAGTCATGCTGAACACATACTCTGAGGGCTAACGTATCGTGTAACATCCATCAAATACGTATTACGTCAAGCAAGCTTTGACTTAAAACGCTGCGATTCGGTTTTCACTTTGAGATTGTCTTAATCTAAAACCACAAAGGGATCACTTATTTTCCCAATACCAACAAAGAAATCAAAACAGATCTTTATGAAAGAAGTGTGTGAAGATGACCTAAAGTTGTCTTGATGCCTGCTGGAGGGCGTGGTTTCCTCGAAAGGAAAACAACTGGTTGGTCCAGTTCAACGGGCTGCACTGTACACCCAGCAGCGTTGGGAAACACATGACTGTCAATCCAGTGACAGTAAAAACCATGACAGGAAATAAAAATATATTTTTTAAAACATGACGGGAAATGAAGCCAGGAAAAGAGTTCAAACCTTGTTCAGCAGCAGCACAACGTCTCCTTTTTTCAGATCCAGCTCATCCTCTGCTTTGGCTTTATAGTCAAACATGACTTGGCAACACTCAACAGCTGTGGACGCAGGAGATGACATCATTACTGTACATGTTACAGAAACTGACCTGTAGGTAGTATCTGAAGTCATGACGAATGAACTCAGCTGGTAATGACCGAGAACAGGTTGTGACTAAATGGAGACAAAGGTTAAACATTCATCCTTAAAGGGATTTCACTCTGATGTAATGTGTAACGTGATTAATCAAGACATTCTTACCACGCCTATAGGCTGTTCAGATGAAAGCTTGAGAATTACCACCTGTCATGTGTTGTGCAGACTAAAAATAGATCTAAGTGTTTTCTCATTCTCGTCCTAAAAATAAAACCGGTCAGCTGTGTTCATGAGCGGCGAACAAGGGGAACTTACTGGTTTTGACTTTGTGTCGCACACTTGCTCTCTAAAATGTAGTCGTGAGAGGGAAAAATCAATTAGTTACAATAAAACAGCTTTAAAAGTTTGAGGAACTTATTTGTGCTGGACGTACCTCCTTGGTGAACACGGCGTCTGTTAGTTTAGGCCTCGTCTTGCCCTCGCTGTACCTTCCTTCTGTTAGGAAAATAACGATCACAGTCAGCTTAAAGTTTTACTTAGCAAAAGTGATTTTAAAATTATTACTTGGCCACTAACCTTTTGGGGATACGAAGATTTCTTTGACAAAATTGGATGGAAATGCTCCCAATTTGCCGTTTTTCAAACCCATCCACCATCCATCTTCAATCTGTCATGTGCAGATTACAGATACATTTAAATAAGTGCAAAATAGCAGGTAAATATTTGTCTAAGAAACCGTAATTGACTGACCATCCTGCTTGCATTCCAGATTATAAAAGATGTCTAAACTTAATCAGGTTAAGTAATAAACTACAGTAACGCTGTCGTTTTTCAGGGAAAACGGCATCAACACACAAAGAGTCAACTAATAAATGACAATGACGTTTGTTCCCCAACGACCTGATTATAATATAATACTCAGGGTTATGCTGCTGAGCGGCTTTAGGAACTGGAAGGGTGATACCTTTTTCTCTGAGGAACTATACAGGATATATTTAGCCGCATGATCCTAAACTTGCGCCTTTAACTGACAGCAGTTTGTTTGCAGATGAACCAAAGTCAGACTAATGTGGTCAGATGTAATTATGAGTCGTGATGGGAGCGAATGGACCTCCGTACCTCTTTGATGATGTCTATAGTCTCACCAACAAGCAGCTCCAGCTCGTCTTCATTTTGCGGGGTGTATTGATAGGTGACCTCGCATTTCCTCTTCATCCTGTTCTTACCTGAAAACAAAGGTCACCAAAGAGACGCCTAAATAATCTAATCCCACAAAGTCACCGTTTGTGTTTAATCTGCTTCATTTCCATTCTCAATGCAACAGGTTTAGGTGTGTATGTGTGTGTATGTGGTGTGTGAGACACGGATGTGGCTAGCATATATTTACAGTGTGCTTACTGGCCTCACTGTTTGAGATCATCCACCACAGTAACCACCATCTTCAACACCTTTTTTTTTAGATCACTGAAGGTAATTATAGAAAAACCAGTCCTATATAAATAGCTTTGTCACCCTGTAGCTTATTTTCAGGTTTATTTTTGATTCTTTATTGCCTAAAAGTTGACATAATTTAGGCATATTATAAAATAACCGCTATGGCAGACGTTGCTGTAACTTTGGTTATATTTAAAAAAGGCAGACGTCAGTTATCTGTGAACATTTGACTTTAAAATATTCACTACTTACAAAGAGTGTGAGGACCATTGAAAGTAACTGATGTTAAACAGACTTCTTTTGTTAAATGAAGCGTTTTGAAGTAAAGATCTTTGCCTTTTCATGCAAGAATTAGAATTAAATATAGGGTTAATTTTATTTTAACTAATTTTAGTTGAGTGTTAACAGCTCTTTTTCTGCTTGAAGTATTCACAAGAAAAAAACGAAACAAGGGAGAACTTTACTTTTTCTGATGCTCCGGGGCTCCCTCGAGTCGCCACCCATTAAACACACTGGTACTTGCTGCAAGGAGGGGAAACAAAAGTGAGAAAAGCATAAAAATAAATCGCATAAACTGCGAGTAGATCTCTGTGGGATGCAAAAAGACCCTACGTACTTTGACAAAATTGCTGGGAAAGATGCCTTTTTTCCCTCTCAGCTCTCCGTGTAGCCATCCTTCTTCACTGGAAACGGTGACGTTTTTCACCACATCCCCCAACCTCACTGTGAGCTCGTCGCTCATGTTGCCCTCGAAGTCGACCAGCACCAGCACCTCTGCAGCAAATCCACAAATGGGGCAGAAAATCAGACTGGCTTTCGCGAAGGCTGGTGCCTCACTAAGTGATGCTTCCTGACGTTTTCAAAACCAAGACTAAACTCAGACCACTGGAGGCTACGCTGAAAGATAAAGAGTGACAGTGAAAGACTCTGAAGCTGTCTTTTTGTTCACCAGTTGAACCAGATTCATGTCTGCATTGTCAAGCAGCAAGAATAGAATTTAGAGATTTAACAGGATAATTTTAAAAAACTGTCAGTGAGACTCTTCTTAGAGGAATACAAGTGCGGTACATCATGTTCATTCAGTGCAGTATTTGTATGCCATTCCAAAACTTTATGCTGTAATTCAGCAGCGGTCCTAGACACACTCAGCATTTTCTTGTATTTAAAGTTTAGCAACAAAATCCAATGACCAAATTAAGACATTTAATTGGTTTATTAGCAAAGCAGACTCACCCATGGTTGTTTGAAATTGTTCCTCCTCTGATTAATCTATATTTCCTTCAGAAAGCGGCAAACAAAAACCCAAGAAGAAGAACTGAACGGCTGTTCTGTTGTCTGACTGAGCGATATGGAAGCCAAGGCCCTTCTTCCTCCTTGTCAAACATTACCATTGAGCAACTTTTCCTTAGGCGAGTCATGACAAGTCAGCAGCAAGGAGTAGGCCGGGCTACAGAGCTGCGAGCTGCAGAGGAGGTGGAGAGACACTGAGACAAACAGGTGAGACAGGTTTACAATGAGAAAACCAGGGTATCATGAGGGACTGTCATGATGCATGACAATCAAAACTTTCTGCTGCATCCAGAATATAAGTGACTGAGTACAGGATCACATTTTAGTCCTTTTTAAGTCTGTAAGTCTTTTAAGGTGTCATTTTTATAGATTTTAAACAACACTTTGACTGCAGTTTTATAAGCACAAGTGTGTGTTAAATTTGAACCTGCTTCAGATTACCTTTCAGGCAGGGATGTAATAAGTTACCCATTTGTTCCACGGCTCAGTCGATGATCCCAAACATACATCAGAAGTACCGACACAATAATGTATTTTCAACTAGTCGTGCTTTAAAGCATTTATGTAGACAATGTAGGTGTAAACTGCACAAACTGTTGCATTTTATCCACATGCAGCTGGATGAAAAGAAAAGCCAGAAATGAACACAATGAAATGTAAATGTGACAAGTGGAGCTTATCAAAGTAACAGAAACATTTCAGGGGGTTGAGATTCTGGTCAGCTTGACTCATAAATTGTGTAATCATTTCCTACAATGAAACTGACAATTGTTTTTTTCTTTCCTTTGATGTTTTATGATCCAATTTTCAACATTTTTATTAATTTTTAAAGGATAACTGCTAACAATTGCACTGTGCTAATATTCTTTTGCATATTTAAGGCAATAGCCCCAAACAATTTGTTATTTCAAATATTATTTTAACCTTTTTTTTGGGGGGGTGGATTCTGTTTGGTGTTGGTTTTATTATAGTTGTTGACCTACATTTTGAGACACTGCAAGAAAGTAACTTTCATGTCTCGGTCTTTCACTTTCCATGAAAACTCAAAGCTAATAAGATAACGAGCTAGCTAGCTTCTTTTCATGCTGTCTCATTTTGGTGGAGATGAATGTGTGCCCACATATTAACTTCAGACTAATTACAGCTATGGCTTTTAGCACCCATTGATACCAAACAAATAGTTAAAAATGTATCAAATCCAGCATTTAAACTAGAGCCCGACCGATATACAGTATTGTACTGGTAGGGCCGATAGGCTGATATAGGTGTTTTGTGGTATTTGTGATAATTGGCCCATATAAACACTTCTAATTACCCCTAAAAAAAATTGGGAACATGTCGTGTCCTTACTTGCAAACAATGTAATTTTACAATGTATCCAGCAGTGGGCACATGAAGACTTCTTTAATGTCATGACCATGCTGCACACTTGACTCTATAGCACACCCAAAGCAGAGAACAACTAAATACCGTGTAGCATATTGTTCTAGACAGAACAGGGTAAGTTTATTGTAACTGATCTGTAAAATACAAAAATAAAACAAATCAACAATAATAAATTATCTGCAATCCTCCGACCTGCTTGTCATTAGCTACGTGCCTCTTGAGTTAGCAAGCTAATGTTTCACATAGGCTATTGCCTTGTAAAACTTTATCCAGAACAATAAAGCTAATGCAAAGGTCAAATGTATCAGTGTTAGTAACATAATCTTGTTCATCCTCAATGAAATGTTTGTCTGAAATCTTAACTTCTCTGCAAAGAAATAAATCTGCAGCTGTGGTCACCTCTTTAGGCCTTCACCATGCGTGACTAACTGTTTAAACAATGAACAGGGAAGAGAGTATCTTTATTTAATTTATATTTTTGTAACACACTTGATAACTTAATGGTGAATAGTGGAGGGTAGAAAATGTGAACGCACGTTAGGAAGACTGTTTCTGTTAAAACAAGTTTAAAAGGAGCAAAAAGTAGGAAAAGTTGCAGTAGTTATTTTAAATATGGTTGACTCAAATTAAACTGTGTATATATACATCCAATAATTACATTGTGTGAGTGTTTAATAAATCTGTCCAGTGGTTCATGGGATATTTTGCTAACAGACACACACAAGCAATTGTATAACTGCCTGACTTTGATGGTGACAAGTGGTTAAAATATTAAAACATATATTAAAGCAGGATTTTATTCTTTTGTTTGTTTAGATCTTCTTAAATGCATGACACTTGTGCGTTTAAATTTCCACTCCCCTATATTGTCTAGAAATGTATAGTACTAAGCATAAATTTATTTTTCAAACACTCAAATACCACTTCATCTACAGATTAACCTCTAAAATCAAGTTGGTAGTCAAGTTAACGTGCTGTTGATTTTTTTTTAATGACAGCTGTTTAAAAATCAGCTGAAAAAGACAAGACTAATTTATAATTGAGGATATAAGAAATCCAGTTTGAAGAGGACCACCAGTTTGAGGTTTTACTCCAAACCAATCTTAATTTAAACAGCTGACACTGAATGTTCTGTACTTTTATGCAGAGCCACACCTTATGATACTTCTTTTTCTGGATCCAAGAAGTTGGACATTCCCGTTATTTTTTTTTAACAGTTCACGAGGGATAAATTTTCTGTCATTCAGAACTGTTAAATAAAATGGCCTATGTCCAAATAAAATCAGAAAATACATTTTAGGAAGGTTTAAAACTTGTTTGTCTTAAAGTATAAGACTTTTGTAAAAGTGAATTATGTGGAAAAGTTTAAAGAGCTTGTCTTATTTGATGTAGCTAGATTATTGGTCAACCTCAGTTTGCCAAACTTTGTCAAGTTCAGTTTCTGACGGGACCGACGAGCTAACGTTCAGTCAGAACAACATCACTTCCAGAGTGAGTAAAATGGCAGGAGTCTCATACAAGTGAGAGAGGTTCATGCAAATAATGTTTTTAGAAACCTTTACAGTGTGGGAATTTTACCGGAGACTGTTATTTACGTAGAAGTCCGTCCATCCATCCATCCATTAGCTTCCGCTTGTTCCAAAGTTGGGTCGCGGGAGCAGCAGGGAGGCCCAGACATCTCTTTTCACAGCCACCTCTTCCAGCTCTTCTGGGAGGATTTCAAGGTGTTCCCAGGCCAACTGAGAGACGTAGTCTCTCCAGCGTGTCCTCGGTCTTCCTGGGGTCTCCTCCCAGTCGGACATGCCCGAAACACCTCCCTAGGGAGGTGCCCAGGGGACTTCCTTATCAGATGCCCAAACCACCTCAACTGGCTCCTCTCAATGTGGAGGAGCAGTGATTCTACTCTGAGTCTCTCCAGGATAACTGAACATCTTGCCCTATCTCTAAGGGAGAGTCCAGCTACCCTGCAGAGGAAACTTATTTCAACAGCCTGTATCCATGATCTCATTATTTCGGTCTCTACCCAGACTTCCTGACCATAGATGAGGGTAGGAACGTAGACAGACCAGTGAACAGAGAGCTTTGCCTTACAGCTCAGCTCTTCCTTCACCACAATGGACAGGCACAGAGTCCGCAATACTGCAGACACTGCACCAATCCGTCTGTCAATCTCATGCTACATTCTTTCCTCACTTGTGAACAAAACCCTGAGATACTTGAACTCCTCCACTTGAGGCAGAACCCCACCCTCAATCCAAAGAGAGAAATCCACCCTTTTCTGATTGAGGGCCATGGCCTCAAATTTGGAGGTGCTGATTCTCATCCCATCTGCTTCACACTCGGCTGCAAACCGCTCCATTGAGAGCTGAAGATCCTGGCATGATGACGCCAGCTAGACCACTTGATTTGCAAATAACAAAGAAGGACTCCTGAGGCCACCGAACTGGAATTTCTCCGTCCCCTGGCTGCACTGAGAAATTCTGTCCATAAAAGTTATGAACAGAATCAGTGACAATGGGCAGCCTGGCAGGGTCCAACTCCCACTCTGAAGAGGTCTGACTTACTACCGGCAATGTGAATCAAACTCTCACACCACTTGTATATGGACCAAACAGCCCGTAACAACGAACCACCAATCCCATACTCAACGAAACCCCCCCTGCAGCTTATCCCGAGGAACACGGTTAAACGCCTTTTCCGAGTCCATAAAACACATGTAGACTGGATAAGCAAACTCCCATGACCCCTCGAGGACCCTAGTGAGGGTAAAGAGCTGGGCCAGTGTTCCATGACCAGGACGGAACCCAAATTGTGCCTCCTGGATCTGAGGTTCAACCAATGGTCACACTCACTTCTCCAGTACCCATGAATTGATCTTACCAAGGAGGCTAAGGAGAGTGATTCCCCTATAATTGGAGCACACCCTCCGGTCCCCCTTTCTGAAGAGGTGAACCACCGTCCCAGTCCGCCAATCCAGTGGCACTGCCTCTGTCCACGTGATGTTGCAAAGGTGTGTCAACCAAGACAGCCCCACAACAGCCTGGAAAATCAGGTGAATCTCATCCACTCCCGGAGCCCTACCACCGCAAAGCTTTTTAACTACTTTGGCGACCTCAGCCACGGTTATGGACAGACCAACCCCAAAGTCCCCCAACTCAGCTTCTTCCATGGAAAACATGCTGGTGGGATTGAGAAGGTCCGAGAAATATTCCTTCCACCTCCTGATGACATCACTGGTTGAGGTCAATAGCACCCAACCTTCACTGAATAGTGTTAGTAAAGTGCTGCTTTCCCCTCCTCAGCCGCCTGATGGTTTGCCAGAAGCTGACCGAGAGTCTCTATCCAAGGCCACACCGAACTCCTCCCACATCCAAGTTTTTTGCCTCAGCAACAGCCAAGGCTGTGGACCACTGGCCCACCGGTACTCCTCAGCTGCCTCTGGAGTCCCAACAGCCAACAAGGACCAATAGGACTCCTTCAGCTTGACAGCCTCCCTAACAAAACCGTGTAAGTGTCTGAGATGGCTTTTACATGAACTTGAGTGAATTTGATTGTATTTGAGTGTGGTGTTAAAGTAACAGTTCTCCTGTTTCTATCAGACCTCGCTCTGACATTACTGTTAGCTCATCTATTCAGTCAGAACTAATCTTTAACAAATGAAAGCTATCTACTATATCTCCTAATATATTTACAACTTGTTAAAAGCTAATATTGTAAGGCCTGTTTAAAATAAGTACTAGATTATCTGGCCTTTTTTTAATGCAAAATACCATAAAACAAAGGATGAATCAAGATGTTTTCTCAGAATTTTTATTTTCTATTTCTTTATTTAATGGTCATCTCAGTTTTGCAGTTAACTGATTATGTTTAACCTAAACATACCCTTTTGTATTTGCTTTCCAAAATCAGTGTTGGTTCAATAAGACACATAAAAGCAATCTTCAACATAATTATTGCTTTAATTTAAAACCTCAATGAAATCACAGTGACAACAAGAAAAGAAACAACATTTCCAAAGAAGGCCATCTTTAAAGAGTTAAATGGTCATTTCAATTTGTTAGCCCGTGCCGTGTACAAGATCAACTTTTTATTTTAATCCAAAACACCCACAACCCACAACAAAAAACCAGAACACCAAGAACAAATGAGTATTATACAAACTCTTTTTGTGTGTGGGTTTGTTTCAAACTACAGACAGCAAATCAAGCTTTACTCCGGTTATAATGTTTACACGACATACCTAACTATAATTTTGGACCAAAAAAAGTTAGGAAAATATTTCAAAGCTTAAATAAAGACAAAAATTAATTTCTTACAAAATCCCAACTCCAGTTTTTCCATTCAATAAAACAAACAAAACACATTAAATGTCACTAGTCAGTTTTATTGTTGCGGTGTAAATGTTCAAGATCTAGCTAAACGAGTATGTTAAATGTACAAGTAGTCAACCTAAGACTGTTCTTCTATTTCCAATAGGTGTTGATGTTTGGTAATGATGGGTAGCTGTGTAATCTTTGACCCTGCAAAGTTTGGTCCCACTGTCAGATCAGGGTCACTTGATTTATTTATTTATTTTTACTTATTTGCTACTATTAAAAGTACACTGCACTTATTGTGATTTTGATAGAAATAAGGCACAACTTTTTAAAATGTATGGATGAAAACTCTATAGGCTATGTTATTTCATAAAAAGCATTTTGTCACTTTCAAACAAATGTTTCTGACTATGATGTAAAAAATGACGTTTACTGATTCAACATACAAAAGCCATTAAAGACTTTACTTCACCTTAATGAGAAACATCTAAAGAACATAAAAATGCTTCATGAAAGAACACAAAACAAAAACTACTTTATAACTTACTATAAAACAGTGCTTCTACTAGTCACAAAGGTCATCCTGATGTATGAGATGGCTGTTATATCGAGTGAAATTATCCCGCTCTGAAATGGAAGTGTTGATTGTAGATGAAACTGTTCATTCTGACCCTAAAAGGACACAAAGTATTAAGATTTGTCATGATTGTTTCACTGCTCAAGTGTTCTGTCCATCAGTATCTTCCTCCTTGTGGTCCTGATCGGCCTCCTTTCTCTCCTTGCCCCCTTGCTCTCGGTTGACCTGGAACTTATCACATGTCCATTTGGGGCTAATGGCATTGGCACTGCCAGTAGCCTTTCGGATGATGAATCGGGCTCTTCCGTGAGGAAGGCTTCCCTGGTCTCGCTCTTTGGTGTCCATCCATGTGGACGTTCTGTCATCGTGCTGTCAAGTTGCAAAGAAGAGGACGCATGTCAAGAAAACAAGAAGTATGGATATGAAGAAGCTATACTCACTGACCACATTGTTAATCATACCTGTTCAATTTCTTGTTGCAACAAATTGTCAACCAATCACTCAGCACCTACTTAATGTATTTAGGTTTCTAAACGTGATGAAGACAACTTCCTGAAGTTCAAACCGAACATCAGAACGGAGGAAAAAATAGATTTAAGGGATGCTGAATGTGGTGTTTGTTGGTGCCAGATGAGCTGCTCTGTGTGTTTCAGAAATTGATGATTTTCATCCACAATCAATCGCTAAGGTTTACAGAGAATGGTCTGGGAAAGGCCTTTCTGATGTGAGAGGTCAGTGAAGAATGGGCAACCCGGTTTGAGATGACAGAAAAGCAACAGTAGCACTGATAACCACTTGTTACAACTGAGGTATGTAGAATACAGGTAGTCCCCGGTTTTCGACCGTCTTTGTTTACGAATTTCCGCATTTACGACCGCCTCCCCAGTGACGTCATCGCGCCGTTCGTTGCCTTTTTTATGCAGCGTTTTATATATATATATATATATACAGGCAGTCCTCGACCTACGAACGGGTTCCGGACCTAAGAACCGTTCGTAGGTCGAT
>JARVLU010001073.1:9396104-9411534 GCA_031762415.1 Simpsonichthys santanae | reverse complement strand
TACTTCCGGTTTCGTTTACGGCCGAAAATCCGCGTTTACGACCACCAGGGGGAGCTGTTCCAGTTTACGACCGAATCGGTATCCGACCGGGTCGTTGGAACGGATCTCGGTCGGGAACTGAGGACTACCTGTACATTTCTAAACCCACAATAGGTCCAGCAGATGGGTTACAGAAGCAGAAGACCACTCTGTGTGCCCAAAGAACAAGAAGTGAGAAGACTCACCAAAACTGGACAAGAAGAAATAAGACAATCATTGCCAGTTATGATTAGCCTCTGTAGTAATGACTCAGCAGTTTGTGAAATACACAGACCATCTGGCACCAACAACTATGATACTTACATTCTCGTTCTTACGCATTCTGATACTCTGAGCTTCAGCAAGTCATCTCCACCATGTCTAGATACCTAAAGGCATTGAGTTGCCGCCATGTGATTGTAAGTTTGTGATAATGCGCAGTTGAACAGGTTGGCTTAAAGTGGCCGGTGAGTGTACATGAGGTGCATCTATGGACCTTAGCCAGTGACAAATGGGTGAATCTGGAAATCAACCATACCAAGTAGTATGCTTTGCCCTTGTGAGTAAATTTAGGATCCCAGTCTTCACTTTCTGGGTGTCCCACCCTGTTCATTTGGGTACTGTATGAACCGTTTCCTTGATTCCTGCCTTTGGTCCAACCCCTTCCACGGATGTGTATTTTCTGAAACTGGAGGAAAAGACAGGATAATTTAAAAAAGAACTGACACTGACCAAACCGTGCTCCTGAATAAACTCACTAATCCTCCTGGTGGCCGCGCTCCTTCAGAACTTCCTGGCGATGCCCTTTGATCAAGCTGGGCCTTGTTAAAGACGTCGTCCTTCACCTCAAAACTTTCATGAGGTAAGCGTTCATCTTTTTGAGAATTGGAAGACGACGAAGAGGAGGATGAACTGGAGCGGGAGCGTTTCTTGTAATTTTTTCTACAAAGAGAAATGTAAATTTGTACAGAAAATATGACAATACTTTAAATGTAAATAGCTTTTGTGAAGAAAAATCAAAACAGTGTCAGTCGGTTGCACATACTTTGGTATCTTGCGGTGTTTTGAAAGGTTTTCCTCGGATCTCCCCCTTTCACAATCTGAGGAATTCCCAGCATCTTTTCCCTGATCCTGATTGTAATTTTTATGATGCGTGGAATACTTTTTACGACGCTCAATGTCCAAGCGAAGGTCCATAGGGTCATCTTTAACTTTTTCTCCAGCATCCTGAATAAACCAAAACAAAAATGACAACGTCATGGATAGACTTCGGATCAGTGTGAAGATGATATCTGCTGCTCTCTGCAATGCTGCTGTTGAGACTAAACAGTGAAGTCACTGGAGAAGTGTGAAAAACTCCGTAAGGGCCAGAAAATTGGAACAATGTTGAGATATATTTAGATCTCGCTTTTTCTCTTTAAATACGCTTGCAGAAAATGTTTTTTCTTTCATTTTGAGGCCGCTACTTCAATACAGCATGAAAATCAACTAATTTACATCAGCTAAACTATCAATCATCAACATTAAATCAGATTTGTTTATGAAAGTTGCCTTGGAAGACTTTCTGACTGATGCATTCAGGGGCTTGTAAAATTTCAATTTCCTTGAGGGGGTCTGGAAACAACAAGTAGCATAATCAACTCCAAAAGTCTTTATAATGTTTTACAAAACTTCTATCAATTCTAAGCCTCAGTTTAGGGTCCAAGTTGCTTTCAGACTTTTATCTATTTATTTATTTATTTATTTATTTAAAAATAAAACCTTATGAGACAAAGGTACTTTCAGAACAGATAAGCTTATGTTTTTTTATTTTTTATTTTATTTTATTTTGTTAGCTTTAAACAAGTTTAAACTCTTTGGAAGTTGATTATCACACTGAAACAATACATTCCCAATAGCTATTCTAGAAAAACAATAACATATCTACTTTATTAAATTTGGTATCACTGTAATTTCTGGACTTAAGCTGTGCCCGCTAAATTTAAAAATAAAATTAAAATTGTACATAAATAGGCTGCACTTGTCTATAAGCCGTGGGCGTTCGTGTTGTAACATGAGATATTTATGCAGAAATATATATATATATTACTTTTAATTTAATACATACTGATAACATGCACAAATACAGTTATTTATTTATTTTTTATTTATTTATTTGAGGGGGTGGGGCAGTGCATATAACATGGTTGATTAAAAAAAAATACAGTAGTCTACCAAGAAGTCGTTGCTCGCTAACCCCCAAGAGAGATGTGTATTGGGCAGCTATGTGAGCACCTGAGTGTGACAAAGGTAAATGTTTTGGTGGCAGGAAGCTCGTTAGCCCATCAAAAAAAAAAAAAAAAAAAAAATCCATAAATTAACCACAGTATTGTATAAACCACAGAGTTCAAAGCATATGAAAAAAGTAGCGACTTATAGTCCAGAAATTACGGTATTTGTATAAAGTCAGTTCACAGAATCTAAATAAATACAGTCTTATTCAACCCAACTATGATCCAATTAAGTCAAATACATTCAAAATGCATATAGCCTGCTAAAAAATATATATATATATACAGTATATCAATCCAGTTCATTCAAATACAAATTCAGTCTGTGTCATTTCAGCTGCAGATAAAAAAAGCTCAAACTCTGAGATAAACTTTGGGAAATCATAAAAAGAGTGTACATGCACTTTAAGTCTCAAACCACCTCTGTGGCTTTTTTTTAACAACAGTGAAAACAACATACTGTTCATGCTGATTGGATTTTACTCTTTTTTTTCTTGTGTAGTCTTAGTCTTTGCATTTACTGGCTGAACTGGTGGGTTTAAGGGAAGCGATAAAGAGATATGATGATGTGAACTCAAAGTTGAATGGATAGTTCAGATCGTGGGAAGAGAAAGGTTATGAACAGTGAACTTACTGGTAGTAAATAGCTCTTTTAACTACCTCAGCTTCATTAAATAGTGATTACTTCTGACTGGATCTAACAAGCTAACAACTCAGGACCAAAAAGGATTGCAAGGCTCTTAAAACCATCTCAGTTGATCACTTTATAGCAGTGAATAGCATTTTATAAACTATATCGCTGTTAGTTTTTGCATTACATGTTTGATTTGGTTGTCATATGATTTTCCTGCTGGAAATGCCTCCAGGCTGCAGCCACCTGCTGCTACTTATGCTCTGAATGAACATAAAGTATATATATATATATATATATGACCATTTAATGCAAAGTTAACAGCAGAATTAAGGTCTTTAAATGGTGTTTGTGAAAACCACATACATCTTTTTTAGACTGGGCAGCCCGGCTTGGAGACCGCTCATTGATCCGGTTAGATCTAAACTGAATTTCTGCAACGTGAGGTCAGTCACAGAGCTACAACAGTTACAATAGTATTTGTTCATAACCTTTCCACAGAACTCTGCACTATCTCTTTGAGCATGTGAATATTAGCACATGTGCAGAAAGTGTTGGTTATTTTTTTGTTGTTGTTGCTTTGGATTTTGGAGAATACTTACAAAGACATTTAAGAGTCCTTTGGACACTTTTGGCACAGATGCTTCCGCTCCTGACCATATTTGATTTATTAGCCTCAGTCACGCCCACAATACAAACAGTTCACCTTGTGAGGCGATACAACAAACAAGAAGGTCAAAGTCCCTTTTTTCTCTTTTAGACTTTGACCATCTCCTTTCAGGAAATGTCACAGGCTTTAAAAGGGTGTAGTCTAAAGGCATCTGGCTTGCTCTCTTGTCTTTCCAACATATGTCATACTGCAAAGTGTTCAGTCACCTTGTAAGTCCCATCCTCTGAGCTTTTCATCGCCTCAAAAAGCTGAGGGTGTTTCCTAAAAGCACTTGGTGACACATCAATTCTCCTGTGAGATAAAAACAGTTAGTTCAATATTAAGTTTTTACACAAAGCATAAAAAAAACGCCCAAAAATGTACAAAAAACAACATTGAACCAGAGAAGCAACCAAAAAAGGACGAAAAGCAAAGCTAAACTGCTGCGAAACAAAACTGACCTCCACCAAACATGAACTAACCAGACCATGGTAGTCTGTTGATTTATTTTTAGATAGGAAAGGTGAAAGAAATACCTGACAGCTGTTTAAAAAAAGATGTGAAGCCACAGCACACTGAAGGTGAGGGGTCACTCAATAGGCGATTCTACCTGTGTATCTCTGGGCTTTTTCTTGGCTTCATCGTTTCCTTCTTTGCTGCATGTCTTTGGTACAAGGTGAATCGCTCGTTCAGAGTCATGCCAGAAGATGGAAAGTGTTGGGCTGAGAGGCAAACACGTTAAAAAAATAAAATCTATGGATACACATTTATTTGACTGTTCTACGTAATGATGTCTTTACTGCCAAGTATCCTTCAGTAAAGTACGCAGGTTTTTAGTCTATAACTTGTACTTTAACTGATGGATTGTGTATTTGAGCAAACTTTGTGTAACTTGAGTGGCTGAAGCAAATATTGTTTTAAAAAGTGCGATTACTTTTTCTTCATTAAGAAGCTTGAATGATGGTGCAGAAATCAAAAAGGCGTGACTCACCTTTGACGTGGTGAACAATGGTGACAATGTGTTGCGCAAACAGTTCAGTGGGGCTCTTCTGTGACTGGGCAACCTGAACATGTTGAAAGATGGAGCGAAACTCCTGCTGCTTTTTTGAGGACTGCACAAGGTCCTGGGACAGCTGCCGCTCTTCAGCTAAAATATCTGTAGAGCTGAAACGATAAAACGCCGTCTTTGGTTTGGCACTGCTTTTATTTTGATTTTTTTTTTTTTTTAAATCTGATTACACCCCGTTTTGTCAAAAGATGGGATACTGTCAACTACAAATAGAAGCAATGTTTGGCAAATCAATCTGAACCCATTTTGTGGATGAATTGTTTCAGTATTAGAGTTTCTAACTGAGCTAAATTGTCTGGGTTTCTCAAATATGTTGCATAATATAACTTAAAAGTCCAGATAATCCAAATAAAGCTGTATGATCTTTAGGCCTTCAGGTGGAACTTGAAACCCTCAAGAGCACTGGAAAGTGTTGCTGCAGCCACAAAATGTAAGTTATTGTAGTGTGTTCCATTTGTACACAGAAGTTTGAATTGAATGGATTGTCCACCCAAAGCCAACATTCCACTTACAAAAGTTGGAGATTCCTGACCATCTGTGACCTTAAAATCCAATATGGCTGACTGCTGAATGAAATATTGTGACAGTATTAACCTTTTTGTAACTGTTGTTAGTTTTTTTCCTGTCACGTGTACAGCGAAGTACTTTTGCACCACTTTTAGTGACATTAATTGTTGACATTACTGGTTTGAATTCACAGAATGCAGAGAAATCCAGTGCTTATGTTGCTAACAGTAGTTAGCCTGATCATCAAGTAGAACCATGAATACATCCAAAACAAAAATAAAAGCAAATCCTACTCATTGTCCAAGTTGCAACACAATAAAATTGGGTCTGACGACATTCCCAGATCCAAGTTTCGACTTCCAAGGCCATCGAAACGCTGCATATCTCTACTGTACCAATAACAAAAAGGTATTTACATGTCAACATTCAGGGAGAAAGAAAAAAAAAACTTATGTAACCTGTTGACTTAATTCTGACTTGTCAAGAAAAACCAAATGAGCAAACACTTTTATATTTGGAGGGAAAACTCTTGCTTATTTTTGCAAGACTAAGATCATTTCCGCTCAACAATAGTTATTTTTATTTTTTTTTTTTTTTTTTTTTTTTTTACTACTGGCTTGATATGAATGATAAAATAATGACAGAACTGTTTAAAAAAACAACAACTTGGTTTCAAACTACAGTAGTCCCTTGCTGCTTTACGAGAGCCGCTGCTTTGTTGCAGAGCTTGTAAGTAAAATTTAGTAGCTACCATATAATTATGTTGTTAAAATTAGTAGGTTTAAGAGTTTAGAACATTGAAAGCGTGTGGGAAGGATTTCTAAAGCCTTAATATATACTGTATATAAATACTAAAATAAACTACTTACTATACTTGTGTACATAATTTCGTTCCATTTCATGTACCATGAGATGGTAATTATAAATTTTACTTGAACTACTGTATCCCTACTTCGCGGTGTTTTACTTGTTGTGGAGGAGATTTCAACCAGCTAGTTGGAGCTAGTGTTAGTTTAGCAGTTGTTAAGACATAATGCAAGCTGCTGGTATCAAATCTAAATATTGGTTTTGAATATTATATGCATGTTCATTGTTGCATTTTGTTTGTAATTTACTTTACACAGCAATGCAAACTTTTTTTTTTAAAACAAGGGCTGTAGATGACAAGTACAATTACTTAAATGAATCTTACCTGGCAAGATTATCGTCAATATAATCCATGCTTATGTTAAACTTTGCTTCCTGTTTCCTTGAGGACATAGGAGGCGAGTCAACCCCTCGACCTGTAAACGACTCTCTGTCAGGCTTCTGCCTCTCTGAACATTGATCAGGTGGAGATTTTGCCATCCTTCTCATTTTACAGGTCACTTTTGGAGACAGTTCTTCCAGTTTGCCTGCTAACTCTCTCTTAGCAAAAGCAGCAGCCATGGCTTTCTCCTGCTTTTCACTCAGATATGTCTCCTCCATCGGGGCGTCGAGCTCACCCTGTTCAAACTGTGAGTAAGCAGCATTTTGCCATTTGCTGAAGCACTTTTCAAACAGTTTCTGGGCTGACTGAGTGACTTTGCTCTTTTGTTTAGAGGTCTCGTTGTCGTTATGCCACTCTTTGTGAAGGGATTTTGAAGATGGCTTAAATGTCATCTCATCGTCCTCCTCCACCTCAGAAGACAGAAACGGGGAGGCTTTCAAAAAGCTGTTCAGAGACATTTCCCTTTCAGTGTTTTCTCTGTGCTTTTTGGATACAAAATCAGAAACAACCGCTGAGGCTTTCCCATTCCATTTATCTTTTTCCGTATCCACATCATTTGCCTCTAGTTTCTTCCCATTTTCCCAAGCACATTTAGCCTTTTTGTTGTGCTCCTCGAGAAACCTAAAGAATGAGAACTGGATTAGGAGCTGTGCTCATCAAAGCATGCTGCTTAAAAATGTCACTCATTGAAATATAAATCTTTAAATCGCAAACATGAGAATTTAGGGATGTGCGTCATCTGTCAAAACAGACAGAACATCGCAATAATCATAATTTCAAAGAAATCTCTTAAAGCAGATGTTTAAAATTTATCATAGCAATCGGTTTGCCTACATCTTGCAAGGGAAATACAATGTCTAAAAAAACATGAAAATGCTGTTTAATGAAGAAAATGAATGGCAATTCATGAAATGAGAATAGAATTGGTCTTACTTCTTGAAAGCTATGGAGATTGCCTTTTTGTCTCCATCTGGGAAATCCTCAGAGAAGAAGTCAAAGCTGGGCAGCATCGGATTTAGACCGTCACTTGAGGGCTTATTGGCTGAGGATGAACCAGATGCCTTCTCCCACGTGGGGGAGCTATTGCAGGCGTTGGTGATTTTGGTGGGACTAGACTGAACAGCAGTTTGGCTGCTCTGACCAGCGATAAGAGCAGTGCTGGCCACAGGACTGTTTTTCTTTGGACTGCTGCAGTCTGTCAGGCTCTGCCAGGTCCTCTCAGTTTTCTCACAGTCTGCACCTTCTTTAGCATCTCCTGCGAGTAACCCAACGTGCTCCTCATCGCCACCTCCTCCCTTCTGGGCTTCGTTGGAGGCCAGATGCTGCTCGTCGACTTCTTTAATGTTTGGATTAGCCACCATCGAGGCCGGCCGACTTTTTGGAGAAGAGTGAGACGATGAGGAAGAGCGCTGTGAGTGTCTGGATAAAGGAGAAGAGGACCTGTCAGAGTGGTGAGAGTGACCCTGAGGGGGGCTTCCTGAGCGTTTCTGTACATTGTGCGATCGTCCTTGTGAATAATTAAACTGCTGTTGCTGCTGCTGCTGTTTTTGAGGATATTGTTTGTAGTTCTTCCAGTTTGGGCGGTAGTTGCCGTTGTTGTTGTTGTTGTTGTAGTAGTAATAGCCGCCACCTCCACGCTGAAAGCGTCCACGGAAAAACTGGCCCCTTCCACGGCCCCGGAAGTTATAGGGCCTCCGGAAGCCACGGTTATACCCTCGGAACTCCCGGTTGTTTTGGTACGCCTTTGGATATTTCTTCTCCCGGTTATAAAACGGAGAATGAGATCTTGACCGAGACCTAGAGCTATATAAAAAAAAAAAAAGAGGACATAGAACAGAATGTGGTGAAGTTTCAAAACGATGCATTTGTGCATGGCTGACATAATAAAATAAAACAACAGAACCCTTGACTCTTGCAGTGACAGGATTTAGTCGTTTTGTTACACTGTAGGAGCATTTCTATGGCGTGCTTCAAGTCTTCATATCACTGAAAATCAACGGAATGCTTTTGAGAAAGCATATTTTACTCTGTGGGGGGAGAAAGAGTGATGTTGCCCCTGAGCACAGGGTTCATCAAGTGGTTTGAGTATGAAGGATACAATGTGCAAATCACATACGTTCTTAGCACTTACAAGATCTCAGCTCATATGAATTCCTATTGAAGACTCCTGATCACCACGGTGAACAAGAACATTTCAACCACCGTCGTAAAAGCATCAGCAGATGTCACTTCTTTGGGAAGACTGGTCCATAATTCCTGTAGCATTTCAATGATGTGTTTAATCATTTGCCACTGTACTAAAACTGCTCTGGCAGCAAGTAGAGGCCCAATGCTTTGCAGTTTTTTTCATTTGAATCTGCCACCTGTTGGTGGGTCATACATAGTTTCTGGCCCACATAATGGAAACTGCATGAAAGCACAGGCAGATGCAAGTACACATTCTTAAGATGGTATCCAACTCAGCTGTGACTGTTGGGAGACTAGTTAATGACTCAAAAATGGAAGAAAATGCATGAATTTCATTTCAGTCTGCCTGAATTCATGAGTGTTTGCAACCGAGTGACCAACAAGCCACGTGGCCGTGTTTTGAGCAGGAAGTACTTGAAAATCACTGCCTATTTTTGTGTGAATTGCTTTTAAAACTGCATTTTTGGCCATAAACATTATTTTGTTGCCCACCTCCTCCCACCTCAGCTCATTTCGTACCCACCTTAGCAGCAAAAACACGTTTGATTTTATCTACTGGAGTACACTTTTGAAATGAAGATTGGGAGTAGTTTTTCAGTACCGTATTTTTTGGTCTATAAGTCGCAATTTTTTATTGTTATTTTTTTACATAATTTGCATGCCCTATGACTTATAGGCCGACGCGACGTATGTATGTTTTTTTCCCCCATGTTTATAAACCAATTTTTGGCTGAGATTTGTTCTGACTGAAAAAAATTTGAACAGTACCATTTTCAGCCACTAGACATCAGCAGAGGAGTACGGTAGTTGTAAGGCATGCCGTGGCTATAATGACAAATTCAAAAAAGTTAATTACAAAAACAACTGGAATTTATTTATTATACTTTATACTTTATTGTTTTTGTCTTGAACATTTTTGAATTTACAATGTCCTAGATGACTGAGAATCTTCACCAGTTATTAATGACAAAATCGGCTTGCCATATCCTGCCACCTTCGTTCTGCTCGCTGCTTGGCTGCACCGCCCCAGCAAAATGCAACTCATTAAAGTGCATTTATTAAGAAAAAGTTAAACTGAGACACACCTTTGCTATAATTTTGAGCAAACAAATAATTATTTTAGGTGCTTTTAATGTTAAATTTAGAAGAAATGAGCAGCATTCGTCCTTCCTTTTTTTTCCTCCCTCTGCATGCTCCCGGAGCACCGAGGCAGCGAATACAGCAATTTGACTATTAAAAGTCCTTCTTAAATTTTGAAGAAATGTGGAGGCTCATCCCTTTGCACGTGCCCGCTGCTTCCACAAATCAGGTTTTGAAATAGCTACAGATGATTTGACCGTCAAAGTGCATTTATTAAGCAAAAGGTAGACTGGGATATAATTTACTATACTGTAATTTTAAGAAAACAAATAATTGTTTTTAAGTGTTAATCTTGTTAAAGACCTCCTGTGCATGCTCCCGCAGCCTCAATTTGGCAGCCCATCAATTTTTGGCATAACACCAACCCACATTTCTGGGTTTGGCCCACATTTCCGGGTTGTCAGCAGTGATGCTTAACAAACACGATGTGTCAGCGGTGACGCATAATAGATGCGACGTATATGGCGAAGCTACATATTTATGGATTTTTCCACATTTTTAGACATATTTGGACTGATGCAACTTATACGGCAGAAAATATGTTAATTGTGATTTTTAATCAGTGTGGTTTTTATACCTGGACATTAGCCACAAATGTTTTCTGACAGAGAAGAATTCCCATGCAGATAGCAGAATACAACTCTTATCTCTCCAGAAACATAATGGAGACACCCACAACAACCATTGTCACACAAATGTTTTGAACATGTTGAAAACTATAGCAACAGGGCTGCACGTCTTTACGACTTGCATGAGGAAGTGTAGAAACCCGGAAAGAACGCAAGACATTCTGGAAACTTTGGGGAGAATCTCTCATTAAAGCCATTAACCAAATAGTCATGGCCCAGTGAGAAACCGCCTTTACATAAGAGTCAATACATTTAACTTGGCTACAAGAAAAGATTTTAAATAACCGAGTAGGTACAAAAGGTTTGATAATAAATATGTTGCACACCGAATAAAACTGCAATCGAATTGATATTTTGGGGTAAAATCACCTCTCCAGACCAAGAAAGCTTTAATGCACCACTTACCACGCTCCAAACCTTTTTTATAGCTTCAATGTATGGAAACAAGACACGTTTCCTAAAACTGCACTGCACTGTAAGCATCAAATCAGTTATTTCCAGTGGCTGTATATCAACTGTAAGTGACAAAGCATTTGTTTGTTTATAACATCTGTGTATCCATGTTGGGTGAGGCCCTCAAAGCAGAGAGAGAGGTTCAACAGGGTCTTTGAGCCAGGCTGCAGTTTCAGACACATCCATACGGTGGCTCTGCTGCACTTCTGATAGTTCAGCACTCAAAGCTGAAACTTTTACACAAGTTATACCAATAAACATTATTTTCTTTCGCTCTAAAACAATAATTAGATTTGACAAACATGCTAAGATGAAACTGCATCCAAGCACCATGCTCACGGCTGTCTGCGTGGATATTTTTAATCTAGGAAAGTTTTAAACTCTCAGCTGAACAATTATCTATTCTCTTCTTGAAGATCTTCTTAAACAGGTTTATAGAGACATTACAAAACATACCAGCTCAGTTCTCTCTGCTAAAATTTGTGCAGAAAACAACCATGCTGCTGTTTGACTACATACAAAATGCATGCAAAGTCCTGCACAGCACTATTGTAAACTGAGGCAGGAAAGGTCGAGCCACAGAGCATGCAAATATGTTTTAAAGCCACATTAATGGTCTGAAAAAGCACGGAACTCACCCAGAGCGTTTTGTCATTGGAATAAAGGCAGAGAGACTGCAGCGCACCGCGCAGCGCTGCACACTCACTGAGCAACTGAGACTGTGGCCAGCTGTGGTGGAGCACTGAGTCACATGGACCGTTTGAGGATGGGAAAAAAAAAAACTACTTGAATCCTTTTGACTCCCTCTCACAAGAGCTGCGCAACAAGATATGAGTTTAAAAAAAAAAAATACTGTACACAAACTCAAGATTTTAGCCCATTTACTTGAACTTTTGGTTTTAAAAACAGACTCACTCTTATTAAATGTAACTTCTGATCTCTGTAGACTCGGAAAGATGGGATGACTAACTAAATGTTGCCGTTATAAAAATGATTAATCCATCCAGCAACTTGCATCATGTCTCATTGTTGTAAGATATATTGCCTACAAAAAAAACGCTAGTTGACACAAATGGATCTTAAGAATGCGTGCAAATTTGTGTTTTTGAATTGTATATTTCAGTGCAAATATGCAATTTGCTTTTCTCGCCTTGGTATTTTTTAAGTAAACATAAAAGCAGACACGTGTTTGTGTGCTTCGCTTCATGTGCGCTTCATCACAGATCTCGTTTGCACATATGCAAGGTGATGTTTCTGTAAAGCAAGCCTCCCATGCCTCCTCTTTATGCTTTCTTGCTAGACGCGGAAGAGAAATTTCCATTTATGTAAATAAACAATAAAAATCTAGTTTTAATATGCACAGTCACAAAATGAGCCACTGTGTCTGTTTATTGCTTTGCCACGGTCATTCTGCCAGAAACAACAGACACCACTGGAAGCTCCGTTTGCTTTGAACACATATTTTACACTTCAAACTCACCTTTTTTTTTTTTTTTTACTTGGGCTGCATGGATAAATGCTGCCTTCTTGAGCCAAAGCTTGAAAAATATTTATATTTATATATTGTCAATTGATCTAAACTCCATTTTTGTGAACAGAAGCTAACTTCAGTGTTCAGTCAGACTTATAGCCTTTAAATAATCTGTTCAAGTCAAAGCCATACTCGTAAAAAAAAACAAGATAAGACGAGTTCATGCAGGGAGCAGCCAGAAAATGTGGTAGCTTTTAATTTTGTGGACATTTTTCACTCAAATAAATGAGCTTTTATACCACATGAAAATCACAATATATACAGAATTCCACGTTTTCCCCTTCAACAAATGATTTTCTGCACAGAATTGAGATAAAAGTTGCACATCGTGCTCAAAATCTGTGCACTCCATGAATTAATGCACGCAGCACATATAAATATCCTTCAAGTAGATTTGATCCAGACTTATTGTGGCATCCTCAACACCTGATCTTACGGCAGAGCCTTCACACCAGAGGCGCGTTTTCATACCTGTAACGATGCTTCCTGGACCGGGAGCGACTTCTGGACCGAGAAGTGGAGCGGGACCTCGATCGGGATCTCGAGCGGCTCCGAGATTTCGACATGGATTTGGTGGATCTGGACATCGCTGCAGTCAGCCCGCCTCGAACTGGCACACAAAAGTGTTACACAGACGAGTCAGGATTGCAGGGAAATTTTTTTTAAAGTACACATTCAAATAAAACAAAAAGTGGAAACTGTAAAATGATCTACTGAAAGCATTCGCTAAATATTAGTCTGAATATTCAGCATAAAAAAACATCATGCTTTGAAGTATTCCATAAAACGTAATAAAGATAAAGCATTTAATTTGGACGTCCACTGCTGCTTTCAGGCCACAGCTGAGCGAACAGTGGAAAAGGAAGAAGGCGGTGTGCAGTGCAAGGCATCCAAACAGAAGTTTTATTTAGTCACTGATCATTTGCATGAAGGGTCATCTGACTGCTCGTCCGCTCCGGACAAACTAATACCACAAAAAGCAAAATGAATCATAGATTTTATCTTTAACCAACAGGAAATGAACGCCGTTGAAGTAAAAACTGGTTCTGTTCCACGTCAGCACGTTGTTCGCGTCCATCATGAACAATTTTATGAAACAAGTGTTTGTTCTCTGTAGGTTTATTTCTCATGCTTTTAAATGAATAGCTCCACTTTTCATATTTGGGAATAAGTGTGATCGCAAGCTGTAGTTAAAATGGAACAATGTGCTTTTTTTTTTTAAACTTGTACACTCTTTTTGAGGAAATGAAACTTCTTGTCAACCTGAAACGCCTTTCCTCTATACACAAGAGCAGTTTCAAAGAACGGCTGATCTGTTTCCATGACATTTATTTGACTTGTCTGGTTTGTTGAATCTTCACCGTTAAGCTCAAGCCTGACATTGGCAGAAGTAAATGTTTAAACTCTTCCATCAATCCTCTGGATTAATGGGAAGGTTTCTGGTTACCTTTTCTGGCAGGAGCATTTGTTTGTGGGTAACGATCTGCTTGGACTTTGTGCTCTTTGCACACACTTTCTGTTTAATCAACCGCTCCAGCTCATTATTTGTAGATCCACAAAACTGGACACCACTACAGTGCGGGTTTGTTTCTACGTTCTGCTGAGGTCCACAGAACATAATTTGTGGTAAATGATCCTCAGAACATCAAGTAATTGAGCTCTTTTATTAGAGTCATCGTCAGGGACTTTGGAGGGAGGAAACTGCAGCGTACACGTGACGGGGATTTAAAATCCATCCCGCTCCATCACATGAAAATCCTGCTGCCTTGCTACCACTTTGGTAAGAAGCGGAGCAGCTCTGTTGTCTCCGCCCTCCATCCTCGTGCTGGGTGAACTTTCCGCTCTCCTCATTCTTGGCAGATGGTCGTTTTTGGCTTTCAGGGAACAATTTCCTGAAGGCAGCCCTCAATAAACAGTCACTTCAGCTTACTGTGCACTTTTCAAGACTGGCATTCAATTGAAGCCCTTCGCAGCACCAAGTGGTCAAAGGGTAAACTCTGACGTCAACTTATTTTAACTTCACTGTCGGTGACCTCTTTATCAGCCAGAGTCCCGTGCATACATATACATGACAACATGTGCTAATGCACCTGCAGCTTCTATAAGTTCATGGTAGTATGTCTTTGTGCTGAGACTGGTTTGCAAACAGAATCGAGGGAGTCTCTGGAAAGTCTTGCAAAGTTCACGGTGGTTCTCATTTTCCTCGTTTGACTCAGTCTTGCAGTTTCACCACTTGAATTTGGAACATGTTCAAAAAAGTTTCGCAATGTTTCTCTCAAAATTAGCCAAACTTTTATGATTTTGAGTTTTGTCACTGGCATCTCCAACTCAAGAGGACTACAGCTTTATTTTGGCACCTTCACAGACTGACAGAAAACATGTCTAGGTCTAAAAAACCATGTCCATGATTGATTATAACCTTTGTTTATTTTATAATTTATTTTAGACCAGGCAGATTCTGGCAGATCCTGATCACCCTGGTGAGTTCAGGTTGCTTCCATCGGACGCAGGTATCTGCAGCACAGATGAAGGACGAACAAATTGAAACAATCATCCCTGTAGTGATTAGGCTTCTCAACGAACACTGATGATTTCATGTACAGTATTATTTTAATTAGGGATGCACAATACTTAGGCTGCTACCCCCGCGACCTGACCCCGGATAAGCAGAAGAAAATGGATGGATGGGATGCACAATATTATCGGCATGGTTATCGGCTGATATTAACGTTAATTTTCAATATTGGACATCGGCCATTCCATTAAAATAACTCACCAATAGAAAAGGTGCTGGTTTTGCCTGCAGCACAACGCAATGACATTGCAGCGGCAGCGCAACGCGATGATGTCGCCCGACCTCACAGCGGAGAGGAATATTCAAAATGTCTGCGGTGTGGAAGTTTTATTTTTCGCTGGTGAGGATGTCGGATTCCGAAGATCTAGATGATTGAAGATTTTTCCGACGTAACGTTACCCGAGTTACAACCGTCATTTCCGACGTCATTGAGAAACAAAAAGATGATAGCACGACTTGTTGGGTGAGTTTTACCACAGACATTTGGACGTCATGTTAGCCCCGTTAGCATGATTAGTCTTA
>JARVLU010001073.1:9385116-9396004 GCA_031762415.1 Simpsonichthys santanae | reverse complement strand
TATATATATATATATATATATATATATACATCTTGGATTTTAACATGGTAACATATTTCAATGGCGACCTCACTAACACCTAGATGCAGCCACACACCAACATGGAAGTCGGTACCTCACTTACGTTTCAAGTTATCCAGCTCATAAAATGAACTGAACGGACGAGTGGACAGAGGGTATTTCCAGATCCCCTCTTTGCTCCTTGATGGGGATAATAAGTACTTTAATGACAATTTATCTAGGGGTGCATCTGGTCTTTTGCTAACAGACATACAAACAAACCCAAAAATAAGTTTTAATACTTGAGCCCTGCATGTAAATCATAATGAGAGAAATGTTTGATGATACTTCAGAACATCTCGTCTTCATTGTTGTCACCACTTTTATTAAATCCAGAGGTACTTCAAGAGATGACGTAAAAAAAAAAGTTAAAGTCTGTTTTTGAAATGCCCTTTAAGAGATTTCTCTATGGGGGAACTAAAGTTCTGGATAAGGTGTCTCCTAACTCACACAAGTTTCCAGTGTGGTGACTCACCGTTGACTGTGAGGTGCACCCAGCTGCCATTGTGGAAGGTGTCGTACTGCTGCTCCAGCATCAGGACCCTGCACTCGTACCAGCCCTGGTCTTCTGAGCGTACCGGGTCAATCTGCAGGGAGGCCTTCCCATGCAGAGAGGCTCTACCTGCACACAGATGAGGGTGGAAGGAAGCGGGGAGACGCATGAATTACCCCAAAACACTTAACACATTACCCATTAGCTATGATGTTAGACACAGAAATGAGTACATGCACACATGATTGTCCGCCTGAAGTTAACTCTGTGTGAAGCAGTTTGTGAATTATAATTTCTCCAGGAAGCTGCCCCGGGAGCCACACCTTCATCTGAATTACCATCAAGTATTTGATGTCACGGGAAAAGCGCCGCTCCTGTACTTCACAGAAGTCCCATCTCCTCTAAAACTCCTCCATCCCCACGTCTCCCGACTTCAAGGCCGGGGATAAATTGGAATTCTAAAAAGGAGGAAATCGCAAGGGAAGAGAGCCGCTCAGGAACGCAGGCGTGGCGAAATCTTCCGCTGCTGAGCCGCCCGTCTTCAAAAACCTGCAGCCCTGCTGCCTCTGACAGCCCGACAGACGGCAACGTCCGCTCCTGCTCTGCTCCGTCTGACAAGCGTTCAGAAACGAGGCGTCGCTCCAGCTGTGATGTGTAGATGTACTGTACGCGCAGCGTCCTGTCACTTCAAAGTCAGCGTCAAGCAAATATCCTGACACCGGCGGTGGGCTGAAACTGCTCCGTAAAGGCAACGGGTAAATCCCAAACCCTGAAACTGCAATCATGGTTGGGGTGAAAACAAAAAAAGGAGACTTTTCTATTTTGTTAGCAGAAAATCAATACAGCAAACAGGAAGCAGCACGAGTGAGGAAATGCAGGCTTGCAGTTGAAACGATAGCTTGTCTTTTAAAAAGTCAGGTTTTGTTTGTTTTTTCTTGAGCGTTGACGACTGCGTGAAGGGAAAGGATCAATCTCAGATGCTGTTTGTCAAGAAGTCAAAAGGTCCTACAGTTATCAGAGCTTACAGCTGGTTCTGACCCGACCCCGTGGCAGAGATCACTTCAAGAGTACAAGGTTTTGTCTCTTGTGAAAACATAAAGCACGACCTCTAGATCAGACCACATCACCGGATGGAACGACTTTAAAGCCCCATAAATACTAAGAATAAAAAGAGACAAAGACAAACCCGCAAAATGTGTCTAAAAAAGGCTCAATCAAAAGAGCAGCAAAGTTTTAGGTGTTCCAGTTACAGTGTCTTCATAAAGTATTAATCTCTTGAGCTTTCCCGTGTTTTGTGACGTTACAACCACCAAGTATTTAACAGGGACTTCACATGAAAGACCGACATGAAGCAGCTGAAAGGAGAAGTGGTTTACATCAAATCTTTTTTTTTCCCGAGGCAGCACAGAGTGGCAGATTCTGACAAGTGGAAGGAGGCGCACTGGCAGTGCCAGAGGGTGGCCAACGGTGGCCTTGGCCACCAAAGAATAATCTTTGGCCACCCCACTCATTTGAGGAAACTATACTGTTAAACAGTGTTTCTCCGACATTACTTGCCTTGGCAGGGCGCTCATCTCTTCTGTGATTGGGGGGATGTTGGGAGATGGATCAACGTGAGGAAGGGGGAGCGCTACCCCTAGCATTTTAGCTAGCACATCTGTATTGCACACGTCGATTGTCAGGGCGCTCGGTTCTGTTGACAGGGTGGGGGCACCCTGTTTGTATAAAGGTAGAGGAAACACTGGCCAATATAAAAGCATATTTCCTCAACTGATAGTGGTGATTAGTTTACATTCGTACACAGCAGTGGCCATCTTGGATTTTGATGTTGCAGTCCAATTTTTGATAGTGACTTACACCTAGATAGAGCCACACGCCATAATGGAAGTCAAGACTTATTTTTCAAATTATCATGTTCACACCAAGGACAGATACTTATGGTGGCAGCCATTTTGGATTTTGATCTGGCAAACCAATTTTGGAAAGGAAACTTTCTTACACCTAGATGTAGCCACACCCCTAAAATAAAGTCTGAACTGCATTTATTTTTCACGTTGTCGTGCTCACAACATGCTCAGATGGATGGGCAGAAGGTATTTTCAAATCCCCTTCTCACTCTGCAACTAACAAAGAGTCCACCTTTGTCATTTTTTTCTCAATATAAGTACAGCTAATTTGTGATGGCCTCAGAGGTCTGTTACTGTGTCATCAAACAGCATCATGAAGCCCAAGGAGCACATTAAAAGAAAACCTCAAATAGTATCTCAAACTCTGAACATCTCAAAAAGCCACTGTTGAATCCATCACCCTAAGCTGCAAAGACTTTGATTCATCTGCAGAACTACAAGGACATGAGTGTCCACCTAAACTGACAGACCAGGCCAGGAGAGCATCAGTCCAAGAAGGTGACTTTGTAGGAGCTGTAGAGGTCCACAGCACGGAATCTGTTAACAGGACAACTATTAGTCCTGAGCTGGAACTAATACTGAATCCTTAGTCCGAAAAAAAGAAAACAAACATATTATCCTTAACACACACCTCCACTGTGAGGCATGGTGGTGGCAGCATCATGCTGCGGGGATACATTTCTTCAGCAGGGACAGGAAACCAGGTCGGGGCTGATGGGTGGAGCTAAAAACAGGACTATCCTGGAAGAAAACCTTAGAGGCAACAATACAAAACATCCAACCAGAGCTACAGAGGAATGGTTTGGATCAAAGCATATCCATAACAAAGTCAAAGTCCTAGGGACCTAGGGATGCACGATTTTATCGGCTTGGTATCAGTATCAGCCGATATTAGCGTTGAAGTTCAATATCAGACATCAGCTATTCCATCAAAATAACTCACCGATACAAAAGGCGCTGTTTTTATATGACAACCTAGTGACAGGGATGCCTGCAGCGCCAGCACAACGTGATGACGTCACGCGCTGGCTACCTGATCTCATGCTGGGGGAAAATTCAAAATGTCGGCATGTGGAAGGTTTTTTAATCGTTGGTGAGGATGTCGGATTCCGAAGATTTTTGGACTACGTTGAGCTTCGTTACATCGTTGCCAGTCTGAGATATTTTTCCGATGTAACCTGCTTACCCGAGTTTCAAGCCGTCATTTCCGACGTCATTGAGAAGCTAATAGCTGATAGCACTTGGGGGAGTTTTACCACAGACATTTGGACGTCATATTAGCCCCGTTAGCATGATTAGTCTTACAGCACAATGGATAGACAAAAACTTTGAAGTTAAAAAGTCTGTCCTTCATGCACAGGAGTGCAGAGGATCCACACTGCAGCTAGGAACCTGGAACAAGCCTCCACAAGTGAGACAGCATCGCAGGTGACTAATGCTAATAAATAACATTTAACACTTTTCATTATCATATGGCTGTTACTGAATATATCACCAGCTCTTACAGCTGTTACACAATTTTTGTAGCAAATAACCCTAAATAAGAGGGCTATGTTCTGATAAAGGAACATATATACAATATCGGTATCGGCGTCACTTATCGACTGAATAAGTTTTAACATATCGGCATGTCGGATATTGGTCAAAAGTCCAATATAATGCATCCCTAATTTTAATGTCTCAGTGTCTTTAGTATGGATGTTTGTGTGACTACTGACTGAGAAACAAATCTTGAACTTATTTAACCAGTTAAATCCACATATCTCTATTTCAAGGGAGGCCTGGGCCTGAAGGCGGATGTTTTAGGACTGTGACGAAAACCGGAGTACCCGGAGAAAACCCATGCAAATTTGAGAACACGCAAACTCCACATAGAAAGACCCCAGGTCCAAAAAATGTATTCCAGTAGATTCAATCATACACATGGTGTTCTGCTGATGGTGTGGTGTGGACCACCTATAGCTGCACAGTTTACTCATTGCTTAATTCAAATAATCAGATTTCAGTGAGACAGAAGTGAAGCTGGAGAGTGTTGCTGGGAAGAGGGATGTCTGGGTTTCTCTCCTGGACTTGCTGCCTCCATGACCCGACTACAGATGAGCAGTAGGAGATGAAGATGGAAAATGTTCACATTTTCTCCCATTATTCACATGGAGTGTAGTTTGTTGCCAACTACTCTCCAACAGTCACAGCCCAGTGAGACAACTCCTGTACTGCCTGCTTGTCAATTCCACTTATTCATGTAGCTCCAGAAAAGTCAGTTTAGTGTTCTATTACAAAATAATAATAAAGTGATTGCTGGTGAAGATTTTCAGTAATTAAAAAAAAAAAAAGTTAAAAACAAAAACACTGGATTTCTATTCTGAAGCTGAAGACATATCCCTTCCCATCTAGGCTTTATCATTTTAACAAATGAACCAGACTTTTCTGAATTATAGTTTCCTGGATGGGAAGCAAAACATCTTCAGCTTCAGAACAGAAGTCCAGTTGATTTTTTTATTTTTATTTTTTTTTACTTTTTATTATTATTAATTACATCAAATCCAATTAAGACTAGGTTGAACAAATTTAATTCTAGATTTCTGGTCTGGAGCAACGACAGCATAAAACACGTTGAGAGGCTTGCATTGCTTTTCAAACAAGGTCAAAAACTGTTCAACCTTTATTTATACAGGTTAGTCTCATTACTGTTACCTTGTGCTTGATTAGGATGGGAGACGGTGATGAAATGAAGACTCAGTGCAATCTGCTGGCTAACCTGCCTTAGATAAATAATGTTACCAATTGAATTTTTATGTCTGTGAATGTTTCTGTTTAGTGCCCTGAGATGTTGTGACTTGGCGCTGTATAAATAAACTGAAATGGATTGAATTGAACCAGAACTAAATTATCAGGCAAAACAACAATTTCCAAAAAATGAACTAAAAGTTTAATTAGAAAAAAAAAAAAAAAAAAAAAAAAATCACCACTACGGAAACACAAACGAGAACAAAAGGCTGGGAGACGAAATGAGCCTAATGCAAGTTTGGTTTTGATTAGGGATGTACCAATACTAGTTTTCATCATTATTATTATTATTATTAGTATTAGTATTATTAGTATTAGTAGTAATATTAGTATTATTAATAGTAGTAGTAGTAGTAGTAGTGTTATTATTGTTGTTGTTTTGTTTATTTTTCTTTCCCAGAATGAGTACTAGCTCAGTTGAAGTACTTGCCAATACAGAGTACTGATTCAGAGTTGTTCATGAGTTAGAACGTAAACAATATGCAATTATTCTTTAGAAACACATTTTTATTTTTTATCCATGAAATGGAGGAGGAAATGAACTCACCAAGCATAACAAAGAAGTACTGTACAGTATCTGTATTTTTTATTTATTTATTTATTTATTTATTTATATATATAAGTACAAGTATTTGAGGCTGGTACTGGGACACCTCTTGATCCTTAAAGTGACATGAATTTAAAATTAAATTTAATTCTATATTAATTTTACTTGACATCAGAGCATCTTGCATTTAGCTCGACTCAAATTGTGAACTGCAGCGTTATTTTGAGCAAGTTGTTAAAAATAAGTGTACCAGTGTAAATTGTGCTAACAAAGCATTGGTTTTGGCCTGAGAAGTAAAAAGTTCTGACCCGCTGGTCGGCTGAGGACCAGCTGTGCTCCTCACTGTGTGGTCGGCAGCTTAATTACTGACAGTTCAGCCTGTGGAGCTTCAATCTGTTTCCACACACGAATAAACACTGACGCCATCCTGCTCAAATCCATCCTCTCATCTCACTAAACTCCTGGTAATAGTATAGTTATCAACACTCATCATCATACTCTTACTAACTTAACAAGCTTGCCTCTTTGCCAGCTTATTTAAGTGAATCAGCCTCAGAGCTTGTCGGGTTTAACTTGACTAAAACTTCCTGGTTCCCATTCACAGCTTTGTGCAGGAGTGTCCCAGATTCTGTTTGTTTAATATATAAACAAGAAGCAAGACCAGTCATTTTTAAAACTAAAATGTAATTTTCCTTATTTATCAAGGTTGAGTCAGGTCCTCTGGATGGATTCTTCTTAAATTTTCCTTAAGTTTTTCCTAACACATGTTGATTTCCAATTCGAAAGCAAAACAGAAACAGTACAGTATTAACCGGAACATCCCATAGAACTTGAAAAGCAGGTCTACGGTACTTGGATAAAAATCTAAAAATAAGATGAGGATCAGGCGGGTCTTTAAGGTAGGAAAAAAAATATTGATTCAAACCCAGCAAAGTTCAGTCAGGTCATCTGGACGGTTTCATTCTTTCTTTTTTTTTTTTTTTTTTTTCTTTTTTTTTAAGACGTTTTGTCCTTCATCCAAAAGGACTTCATCAGTACGAGGAGCCACAACAAACTCGGTTCCACAAGCAGCACACACACGCACACATAGTGGGTCAAACAGTTTGCTGGTGGTTAAATGGTTTCTGGGACCTGACTTCTCCCTCGTCAACTCCTCTGAGGCAGCCATAGCCAAAGTGGTTCAAAACATCAAAGTTCATGCTCAATAATCCAGGTTAAAAAAAAAAAATCCAACAAAGTTCATTCAGGTCATCCGAACAGTTAAGGATGAAACATCTCAACAACAACAACAAAAAGAAACCGTCCAGATGAACTAACTGAACTTTGTTGGATTTTTTTTTTAAACCTGGATTACTGAGCATGAACTTTGAAATGAACTCAAATGTTTACAGAGATGTTCTCAGACACACTTAACACACATAATTAGGGCCCCACCACCCATACACACAGGCACACACACACCTGGGGCCGCTCCTCAGAGCCCACGATGACAGCTGTGTAATCCCCATCAGCTGTTTGTCTCATGTAAGAGCAAAAAGCAGCTCTCGTCAACAATGGTCCTGAAACCCGAGCTGCTGCTCAAAGCTTTTTGACGAGAAACGCTGCACTCAATCAGCAGAACTATCATTAAGACCGGGAGGCCACAGAGGCAGCTGGAATCACATTTGCTATCTATACGTGGCCCTGAGATGCCCCCACCATCGCTATTTTAGTTAGGTCGCAGCAACTGTCATCGGCACAACGTCGGGTTTCTGAAATGTGGCGGACTCCATTAGGATTCCCTCAGGACCCTCCAGATACTTGCTGAGGCGGTTAACAAATAGCAAAGCCACTGGTGGCAACATGTGAGACAAGATGGAGCTGGACGCTTCCTCCACGAGATGTTAGAGGGACAGATGATCAGTTCTGAGACTCACTTTATTTTCTTCTTTATTTAAACTGTTGACATCAGTCGGTCTTAAGGGAGACACAGTAGCTGCTAGAAAGACCGATGATAACTTTAAGATGAGATTATTCTTTGGTAATTAACTGCACTGACAGACGAGAGCATCCATCAGTTGCTAACTCAGGACAATCAACATCCAACAAGCTGTTTCTGAAAAAGTCTCAAAGCTTCTAACCCAGGAGCCTTAAGAAAAAGATCTGTTTCTGCCCCTTCTTTGACTGAATACATTTGTTTAGCACTTCATAATGTGTCAAAATAAGAGACATGTGTACTGCATATGAAATAACTGTATTTTGGGACATTATGAAGGTAAAAATCTAAAATTAGATGCTTAAATATTTCATTTTTGACCCATTAGGAGTAGGAAAATACCAGACTTTTTGTGTGTAGTGCCTAAATAAAGATTAAACCCTTAAACTATACAAGCCTAATTGAGTCCTTTATTTTAATATTTTTGTTATAACAACTTAATATATTTGTATGTATCTCATTTTAAAAAAGTAAACCTAAACTAAGGTAATGATTAATAAAGAGAACGTAACAATCAGTTCCGATTGATGGATGCTTAATTTTGACTTAAGGAACTGATTTTATTGATACAGAAATCATTTTTTACTTACATATGTGTATTTTTATTTTACAAAAGCAAGTTTTCTCGATTTTAATGTTATTAATGTGGCTTGTTGTACAGTGTTTTTAGTGAAACGCCTCATTTTAATAACTCACGATATAGTAATTTGTGATATACATGTGCTAATTTTCCTCAGAGGTGTTAAAAATGTTTCCTTTTCTGTCAGATTTCAGGGTCAAAAGTGCCCTGTTGAAGTTAGGGGTAATGAAAAGGTTAGTATGCTAACCAGCTACTAGTGCAGCATCATTCTTTGTATCATTCTGTCACATAGTGAACGCTTTGTTTGCATATCTGCATGAAATTGGACAGAATATACAAGTTTTTCTATTGTGGTCATAAATGCAAATATCTGCTTTGATCATCTTTCCACCCACTTCACCCACTTCTCCTTTCCGGGTCGCAGCTGGGAGCTGGTGTCTATCTTCAGCAGTCATTATGCAAGAGGCGAGGGACACCCTGGACAGGTCTAAGTCCATTACAGGGACACATAGCGACAAACAACCATTCGCATTCGCACTTAGGGACAATTTGGGGTTTCTAATCAACCTGGCATGCCTGGAGAAAACCCATGTGTGCACAGGGAGAACATATAAACGCCTCACAGAATGACCCCAGCCCCAGGTGCTTCTGCGCTGTGAGGCGACACCGCAAAGCTACAAAACTCCACTTCAGAGAGACCAAAGAGCCACAATGTGGCCCGAGAGCCGCAGGTTGCAGACCCATCCTTGTTTGAGTGTTATGACAGTAATAAGCACCCCCGTTTGAATGATGAATGTAAAGCAGGCTGTATGGAAACACGGCGGCCTGCAGGGTGTAAAGCAAGCATCCTCACACCGACATTCCCCTCGGCCGTTTGTCATCACCACGTTTGTGGAGCCCCTCCTGCGCACAACGTGGAACTCCTCAGCTAAAGGTCCTCTCTATTTTGGTCTGTTGGCAACAGACTGGCTAAACGTAACTTATGGTTTGATACGTTTTTTTTCCCAACACTCAGTTTCATGTGGCTTGGCTCCTGCATGAGGCTGGAGAGTTAGATGTTCATTAAATCAGAGGAAACGCTTTTATTTCGCACCGGCTTATCCACTAACTGAAGGTTATGATTGCAAAAAAAAAAAAAGTAAATTTAAAAAAATCTGTCTAATAAAATCCCTGTTCATCATCACTGTTATGGCAACAAGGTCTCCAAATTTTTCTTTTTCAAGCTGAATTATTCCATATGTTTGAAGAAGGATGGTTAGAAGTGGTGGTGGGGGATAAATAGGTTGTGGAGCCACTTAAACATACTTCACCCCAGACACACCCTTTGTTGTGATTCTGTGTGCAAATGTGTGTTTTAGTCCAACTAGTGCTTGCCAAAGAGGATCGACCTCAACCAGGATCCTGCAGCCAAGAAGGATGCACTTCTTTTGTTACCTCAAACACGTGACCTCCAAACACAGATTTATGTGATCCTGGCAGGTTTGATTGAATATTACAGTACAGTTCTTTATAATAAAGATAAGTGGAGGCACACCGAGCTGTAATCACACTCTCGATGGGCTGAACAGTTCTTTAACTTTCATGGAGTTAAATAAAACTGCTCATTTACTGAGTTTCACTTTGGGTGGAAAGTCCCAAATAACGTTATAGGGCTGTGATAAACCCATGAAAGCAGCTCATCGTTTGTAGAAATGATGTTAAAAGCATATGAGGCGGTGTCCTGGGTGCACGTGCGTCATGACGCATCTAAAACAAACAGTGGACTCAAAAATTTGGAGCTTCCTTGAAATATTTCGAGGTATGTATTTCATCCCTGCGCTGCGCAACTTCCCTTTCACGATTACGAAATACATAAATAAATAAATAAATAAATAAATATGAATACAGGAAATGCGGGACTCACCGCTCGGTTTGTTGTGGTTCCGCGCGCTCGCGTCACTGCGGCTTCATTCTTGAAGGAGTAAAATGAAAAGCGGCTCCTCCTGACGCCTGTCCGCGTGTCTGAACTCTCGTGCTCGACTCTGTGTGTGAGCCGAGGGCGTGTGTGTGCGCTGAGGTCTGACACACATTACACACACACCCTCACACACACATAGGGGGCGTGACCGAACAGCTTCACGTGTCCTTCCGCCCTCCAGCTGAGCGCGGCGGACCGTGAGCGCTTTTAACACAAATAAAAGATTCAAAACTAAATTAGCAATAAAATCAATAAGTGTTACGCCAACAGACTACATCCTGCTGTAGAAATGATATTCAAACGTGGCCAAGCATCGATCATTATGGTGTTTAATTTTGTTGCCCATTTGTCAGTTTTTTAAATTTGCTGTCCTCATCAGGGGCGTTCTTAACATGCTAACATTGAGGGCTAAGCCCAGCCCATAATTAATTATTGGATTATTTAAGCAAAAGTTGCATCATTTTTATTACAACTTAGGAGTAAAATTACATTGATAAGATAGACTTTATGAGTTTTTGCCATTTTATTTTATTTTTTCTGTTTTGTTTCGTTTAATGCGCCTTGTATATGAAAACAGACCTG
>JARVLU010001073.1:9341231-9361904 GCA_031762415.1 Simpsonichthys santanae | reverse complement strand
TGTTCTATTACGAATAAAATATTGACATTTGCCATCTCCACATCATTGCATTCAGTTTTTATTCACAATTTGTTTAGGGTCCCAACTTTTTTGGAATCTGGTTTGTAAAAAAAAACAGCAGATGCAGGCATAAAAAGTTCATCAAACGTTTAAAAATAAACGAACAGTTGTAAATTGGTAGTCACTCCACATAATTCTTTTTCCCACAGCTAAAACAAAAATGACTGTGCTTAAGAAGCCTTATTTAAATTTTAATAAACGTTGCATGATGCATGGAGGAATTATACATTTTATGTTGCATAAAAGTGGCAAAAGAAAGAGTTCAGTACATCTTGATGAAAATGATTTTGCTGACTGTGTTGCAGCCACCCAGATGCAACACACGTTTTTTATAAAGTGAGGACATTTTTCAAAAACTTGCTACAGGTGGTCCAGTAGTAAAAAGTAGCTGCGAGTGGGTTTTCATAAGAGACCAGTTCTCCATTATCCTGTTAACTAAATTAGTCAAGCTGACAAAACTAAAGCTGCTTGGCTTCTGTATTTAAAGGCGTTTTCAAGTTGGCTTCACTCCTTTGAGAAGAAAGTCATGCTGTTGTGCGTGCCAGTTTATTTTGAAAGGTTACTGGTGCGTTAAAAGAAGCCGCATCAATGTTTGTCACAAATGTGCTGTTGAGTGTTAAGATATCTGCATGAATGAGTCTAACGGAGACAACTCCACATGGATGTAGTTTTATATTGAAGTCAAAGTGTATTTATTTGTCATGTGGTACATGCGGTGGAACAAAATTGTGTACACAGGGTCCCAGTTACAGCCAACAAAAATATAAAACGTAAAAGAAAAACAGTAATAAGATCTAAGATATGAACTAAGAAAAACGTTAAATGAAAAATACACTAAGCACGAGCACAAAAACAATACGCCGAACAGCAGCAGCATGAAATAAATCAGCAGCATGATGTGATTTTTCACAGTGATTATTCTGGTTAGATATTCATGATGCAGGGATTAAGAGGCATTAAAACCTGATACCTTCACATGTTTCAATAATTACACGAGGCTCGTTCGAGTCTCAGAATAATAATAGATTTATAAACGAGTTCACTTCTTTTCGGTTTAAACACATTTCTTACCTGTGACTATGAAATGATAGTGAAATGAGAACGCTGATTATCTTTGACCCATCAAACAAATGAGGTCATTTATTTTATAAATCAACTCATAACATTTTACACATGATTGGCTGTGATTATTTCTTTCGGCATAACACATCGGATATTCTTAAGTAAGACAACAGAATACTGTATAGCTCTCGATGTTAAATAACCATATCTGAAGGCACTTTTAACTTAGTTACTGGCTTAGAGGTTTAAAGAAAAGTTTTAAGGAAAGGAGATAAGAGTTTAAGACTAAGGAGGAAGTGAGAAGAGGAAGTTACTTGGGAAATGTGTTAACCAGTTTTTGCACACTTTCCAGGGATATCAGCTAAACGCCGGTCCGCTCGGTCAGAAACGTTAACGACTTGTTACCTTGTGGTGGTCGGTCTAGGACGGATGGTTCCTTGACGTCCGACGGAGGGATTCAGTCCGTTTCACCTTTGCAGCAAATCCAGGTCGTCCGCGTCAATCGGACTGAAATAACGTAAAGGTCCGGTTGGTTTTCAAAATAAAGCTAACTTGGTTAGCTAACAATTTTAGCTAGCACCAATAACTGATACTTATTTTTTCCCTTTTGTTCAATAAAGTTTTATTGTTTCTGGGTTTTTTAATACTCCCGCCCCAAAGACAAAGATTTCAACAGAAGTTGCATAGTTAGCGTAGTATATCGCATAACAAGACGGTTATTAAAACCTATGTTGTTGTATTTTAAGTCATAATTTATATGAACCATTAGCACCCAAAGTACAATACTGTCTGTGTTAAAGAATCTTCTAAGCAAACTATGACTAAGTTATGGCACATCTGTAAAAGTGGCTAAGTGTAGTGCTGCTGATTATGTCATGCTGCTGCATCATTCATACCCATCTACTCACCGCAGACTCATGTTCGGGCTGCTGTTGTTACGCCGTATAGTTTTACATTATTAGCATAGCTTTTAGCTCTTTTAGCGTACCGTTTGTCATTTGTACATCCAAGTGTAGATCCTTATTTACTGTTTCTTTTTATACTTTATATTTAACTATTTTTGGGTGTAACTGGGGCCCTGAGGACATAATTTGGTTCCACCTCATGTCTCACATGTGGTGAAAACGGCAATAAAGTTGACTTGAACTTGAATATGTGTTGGGAGAAACTCTCAGCTATTATCACACTAAAATGGACTCTTCTAGCCGTTTTTGGGTTTGCCAAGGTGGATTAGCTGTGGCAGACATCGTGAATCAGTTGCAGATGAATGTCCAATCATGTATGCCCAGAAACGCCCTTTAAGAATCTCAGCGGGCTCGTGTTCGTCTGTCCTCAGTTCACAATAATAAGAGTACAAGGTCAGACTCCTAAAATAGTTGAGGTTTAGTGAAACATCAGACGCCAAAGAACAACTCCATCAGAGTAAATAGATGGTAAGAATAATCCAGCAGCTGTTGTAGAACAAGACCAGTCCTGTTAAGATGCAAGACCTTGGGTTTTCTTCTGCAACCCAAAGAACAGTTTTGTGTCACCAAGGCCATGAGTGTTGTGTACTGCCCTGTCATTCTTGAACGCTGTCCCTTCTCACAATAGCAGAGCTTGCTCTGCTCTGTTGTTAGGGGTAGAGCAGCAGGATTGCTGCGAGCGCCGGCCATTCTGTGGCCTTTCATTAACCAACTGCAACCTGAGAGCAGCTGTGACGAGAGCCTGTTGCTGAGTAGATAAAGGCGAGTGAGCATCAACACTAAACAGAGGTTGAGCTGTTGGGCTTTGATGGCTGACTGCAGCAGGAGTGGTGGTCTTATCTGGAGTGGGACACCGTGGTCTAACCCCACCGTAGCTCTATACCCTTTATCTGGTTTTGAATGGAGACAGAGACCCAGTTGCCATTCTGAAATATTTGCAAGATTCCTTCCAGTCATCAAGTGCAAAGATTTATGGGTAAAACAAATGAGAGTGCATTCCTGAAGTGAAGAGATGCTCCATTTGATAATACGCTCATAAAGTCCTCACGTGTGATCGTTTCCTTTCTGTTAATCGATCTGAACCTCGACAGGAAGATCTTGACCCTGCGTGCAGGAGACCAAGAGCAGAGACCCAATTGTGACACCTTCTCAGCTCGCTCTCCTGCTGAGGAGATAATACACGCATCAATCAAACTGCATGAACATAGTGAGGCGGTGTTGAAAGGGGGAGCTCCGCATACCAGGTGACTCAGATAGACCCAGAGAATCGGAGCACCTGTAACTCTACCCGGCAGAAAGGATCTCGTATTCGTTTACCATTTGTGTCATTTGGCTCACCTTTCTGTTCCACATTCTTTTTTCCACCTCTTTTTTGTGGGAACCTATTTTAAAATCTGGCACTGTCCGGTGTGTAATTGTGCACTGCCCTGAAACACCTCCCTAAAAATAGTCCCCACTAATCCTCAAGTCCCCTCTGAGAAGTACTGGACATTACTGGGGATTGACTGGCTGCACGACAGCAGGAACAGTGCTTTTTCTAAGTTTAATCAAGTGGTCAGTTCAGTTCAGCTCAAGGTTGTAAAGATCTGCAAAGCATCATTCCAGAAAGTTCTGATCGCCTGGTGCAGTGCAACACCCTCTGGTGGGGCGAATACATACAGCTTCCTACATCAGACTCCTGTGGAACTCCACACATGTCGGAGCTTACTGTTGCCAACAGGAAAGTGCGTTTAGCTCAAGATTTTTTTATTTTTTTTTCCCAGTGAGGTGCTGTTCAATTATTTAAATATACTTGTGTTCATCATTTAACATGTTTCAAACAAAAACTGATTTCAAAACTTCCTTTTAAATTAGAAAACAGATCATTTCATTATTTATGAAAACTGCTTTAAAAATGCTTAGAGGTAAGGATGGCAAGGGTTGTTTCTTGAATAACTGGTTGCATCAAAACTATTTAAATCTTGGCAGACCTTAAACTATCTTTCTTTAGTGCTCATATCGATGTATATTGCTTTTAGTTTCCTATTGCGCCCGTTAGGAGCCAAACTGTCTTCCCATGATAAACTGTGAACAAGCTATAGTCCTTCATTTGCCTCTACACTGACATTTCACAGCAGCTTCAAGACATTTAAATCACGCGAGTTCTACATGATTATCAGTGCGGGGTGTCTTCACGTTTGGTTGAAGGGGAACATAAATCGTGTCTTCAGCTGCCTAGCGGGCTGGAAACTGTGTGCCAGGCTTGCCAGGGGCCACAAAAATAAAGTGTAAGAGAGCGAGGTGGGGGTGGCTGCAGTCAGAGTGGCATGCATACCCTGTGGAGATTTTGTAAAAGGAGACCCGAACTGAAATGGACAGCTGAGAAAACCCGCATGCCATTGAATGCAACACTTTCTTTAGGCAAGCGTACGTCTTCTGAAACTTGTTTCCAAATTTAAGACCATTTCACATATTTCCCTTTATCACAAATAGCCCCTGAATGCACCACAATCAAAGGAATGAGACTTCAGACTGAATTGTTCGTGTTTATTAAGACTTTACAGATTGGATCCTCCGAGTGATGTTCTAACACACACACCAAAATATATTTATGGCAAACAAACACAACAGCATTTTAAACATCTACAAGTCCATGGGATTGCACTGCAAATTAGAAAATTGAGTCATGCTTGTACATGTGTTGTGGGCGGGGGACAATAGATTTCACGTTTTACTGTCGTCAAGGTGACCAACTTGTTAGTACATCCACGTTTTGCGTACAATCAATCATAGCTGAAAAAGTTATAAACAAACAGAATGTTTACACACAGTAAAAGTCTTTCCTCGTCAACTTGAAACTTTCCTAACTTTACAAAAACTTTTACAGGCAGCTTTATACAAACCAGGATTTTTATTTATTTATTTAGTGTCTTCTCGTGGCGTAGTAGCATAAAACAACTCCCTTTTGTCGACTGGTTCCTTCTTTATCTGACACAATAAGTTCATTTACAATATTCACAAAGATGTAGCCGGCCTCTTCTACTGCTCGTTCAGTTAAATAACTAAAAATAAAACATGTCAGCTTCACGTAGTCAGCTGTGCTGTCTGGTAAGGACGATCCAGTGCCACAAACATCTTTACAAATGAGAACACGGGCGCACCTGTGTCGTACGTAGCAACACATCTCATCCTGTCTGTCATTTGTGTCCAGATCGTCTGTGGACCACATCATCTTGAGAGGGGCGTGTTTACATGTAGGAGCATAGCTGCAGGTAGTCGATTGGCACAGGTCACCGGACTCGCCTCGTGAGCGTTGGCGGGTCTGGGAAACTTCTAAGGCGACCACGTCCTGTTTGCCCAAGTATGTCACAGGACTTCTGTAGAAAGACCAAAAAAAGAAGGGTCAAAGGTCAGAAGGAGCAGCCGCTCTAGAAGATTTATTAACGTGGAAGCAACAGCTGAAACAGAGATCGGTTCGTAACCAAAAAAGGATGTGTGACGTTGAACTGAGTAATACCAGAGGGGGTAAACCTTTGACTTGTTGACAATACTAAACGCATGCCAAACGTGCCATGTGTGGTAAAATTCCACAAATCTTTTGCAAAGACCTCTGGTAATCAAAAGGCAATAAGACAGAAAGGTAGAAAATCTAATTAAATGTAGCAACTTGAAATCTTCCTTTTAACAAGGAGGATCTTTTCATTTACAGGCATCCAAATAAAGTTTGGATTCATGCCGGAGCGGACGTCATGCGCAGATTCTGTCAGGTTGTTCATCTTACATCTCCAGATTTACGAGAGAAGACGAGATGCAGGTATCTTTGGGTTTTATGACTGGGTTTACAAAAAAAAAAAAAAAAACTGAAATGGGATCAGTTTGCTGTTGAGTGCTAACAAAGAAACCGGTGCTCCTTTTTTTACGACGGTGTTTAGGGTCGCTTGCTTGTCTTCAGATCAACAGGTGAAGGTAAAAAGCATGGGGATAGCGCGACGCTGCCGTGACGGAGACGAGTGCAGCGCTGCATAGTGCTCGTTTGCTTTCGGGTCTCGTTTCTCAGCCCTGGCACTGGAGCGTTTGTGGATGGAGGCTCCTCGTCGCCTCTGGAATTCCTCACTGGGTCCGAGCCCGAGTCAGTGGAGCTGGTGAATAAAGCTGTCAACGGTATAGAGATACCCAGCTTCTTTTCGACCTTTCCTGCAGGACTGCTTCCATATCCCACCTCCACCCTTTTTTTAGTGCAAGTGAACTCTCCATGCCACACCTTCCTGCCCTCAGAGGGACTCTCACTTTTACAGAGGTGATGACCTGCGCACTTGATTGAGTACAAGCTCAAGTTCATAGTTGCTCCACGGAAAGGACGACTCACATCTACCTCAAGACAAAGCATGCTTTGTTTCTTTTTCTCGTTCTCTCACAAAGTATTAGCAGATGTAGCCACGGGTCATCGTTGGGGACTTCATGTACACTCAGTTATGTTACAAATCTGTAGCTCGGGGAATGTGGATGGTTTTGCAAATGTCCCCTCATGGATAAATAAAGTAAAGAGCAATTGTCTAAGATCTTCCATTACCTGAAAGAAAAGTGTTTTTAATTTTCTTCAGAGTACTAAAACAACTTAGTGCTTTACATTTTTCAAATGACCTGTATTTTTATTTCAGAATGTTGCAAGAGTAACAAAGTGAAAGTACTAGTACAATTTCTAAATGACTCAATTCCATTAAAATGCATTAAAATACTTTAAATCTGAGTTGTAGCTGCATCAAGCTAAATGATGACTTTTTATTGGACTTGGTTTCAGTATGTGCACGCTGAAATTTCAATGCTGAATAACAGCTACTGGTAATAAACATTATTGGAATCACAATTCTAAACACAATTACTGGTGTTCTAGTTGTAAAATTAATAATTCAGCATAAGTAGCTAAAGATAATATTAGGTCTTAGAGGATTTTTGTATAAAAGAGCACTTTATTACCCAAAAAGGCATACATTAAGTTTCTAATTCAGAACCCATAACTACATAATTAATTAGACACTTACCATTAAATTCTTAACTACTAATTATTATATAATTATTAAGAATTAATAACCCATTACCCATTAATTAATTACCCAAGAATTAATTACCCATTATAATCTCCCTCTGGGATTAATAAAGTATTTTTGAATTTGAATTATCAACCTACAGTTTTTCTTTTCTAAAGGTGTCTTTACCCTCAACTTTACAAACCACTACTTCAACTCACAAATATTGAACATTAACGGTAGGTTGCAACTTAACAAATGGGTGTGTTTATCATTATTATTTATTACGGACGGTCTATCTCAATCCAGTCCAAATGGACCGTATCTTATCAAGATACTCAAAACACTTTACAACACGTGTCCTCATTTACCTATTCATACAGCACTCTGCTAGATCTATACAAAGACTAATCAGTGCTTTATCACATTCATACACTGATGGAACTCACATCAGAGGCAATGAGGGGTGCAGCGTCTTGCCCAGGGACACTTCAGCATGTGGCTGTTGGTGGAATCAAACCCCCAACTCTTGCATTGGTGGACGACTGCTCTAACCACTCAGCCACAGCCTCTCTAAGCAGTGTAATAAAACGATAAGCTCAAGAAGCCTCATAAAACAAGGTAAAATACTAAAAATAATCAAAGCAAATATGTTGGTGTTTAGTATTTTACCTTGTTTTTTTGAAGCTCCTTGATCTTATTGTTTTATAACAACACTACTTTTATTTTAATTGCCTTTTATTGTTGTTTATTATTGTTTACAACAGGTTAGAAACCCTTGTGTACCTGCAACATGCTGAGGCTTCATGGGACCCGCTTTTTTCAGAAACGACTCCTCGTTCTCAAAAGCGAGGATGGGCTTGGTGCTCATGCTGCTCTCAGAACCGTCCCGGGCTCCGTTGCTGGCGTTGCCCTGATTTGTGAGGTGGACGAAGTCCTCGAGGTGGTCTCCTTTAGTGGACAGACCATTTTCATGTCTCGTGGGCTGGACTCCGTTTACAGCTGGGAGGCTGGTTGATGAGGAAACACAGCAGAAAACATGGTTAAGGTTCTGATTTGTCCAAATGACTCACAGAACCGGGTGAGTCACTCCACGGTCGTCCAATTAACAGAGTTTAAACTCTACGCCTGGAAGTGTGTTCAAAAACAAAAATTAAACCAAATCATTGTCTCATGTGTTTTACTGTGGCCCTGATCCCTGTGGCTCTTTTGTTTTCCACCGAGGTTCACACAAACAAAACTCAAGTCGGCTGCCAGTTCTGTTTCCTGCCACACAAGTTTTACAGTTTTCGGTGGTTTAGCAGGAATGTGCGATTAGGAAAAAAAAAACTATTTTTACCGTTCGCTGATGTCCGCTTGTCCATTTTCAGTCTTGTTCGGCAGGTTGACCTCTGATTTGAGCTGGTAGTCAGCAGACACTGGAAAAAAGTAAACGTCCACAGTGTGTAATAAACATCCCGTCATTTCTTACCACAGAACGACAGACGGCAGTAAAGATGTTTAGATTTTTACAGCTTTGTGTTTTAAGACAGAAAATAAATACTTCCTTCAGGATTTTTATGCTGCTCTCTCCTTTCATCCACTGGCTAGAATACAAAAGTTGTTCAGACCTTTTAAAGATCATCTCCACCTCAGCTTTGTGAAAACTTGTCCACAACAATACTAAATATCAGATAATTTAGCTAATTGTAGAAAATCCTACTGAAATTAACTGAAATGTTTTGAGCCTAGAGCTGTTTGAAAATCACTTTTTGTGTACCGTACTTTCTGCCGTATAAGTCACATCAGTTTAAATATGACCAATAAAGTGGAAAAAATATAAATAAGTCGCTTTGCCGTATAAGTTGCATCTATTACATGTCACCTAAAAACAATTACTGTATTTGTTTGCTCGACATTATAGTAAATGTGTGCTTCAGTTGAACGTTTCCTTAGAAAATGCACTTTGACAGTCAAGTCAGCTGCAATTCATCTGGGCGTCGCGGCGAAATGCAGCTGATTTGACGTTTGCTCCAGGAGTTCTGGAGCAAGATGAAGGTGGCCTGTATGGCAAGCCGAGTGTCTCGTTAATAGCCACTTTTACCTATTAATGAGACACTTGGCTTGCCATATGGCTTGATAGTGCCTGAAAATGGTAGTGCTCAATATTTTCCATGTCAGAATGAATAAAATAGTCAGATCTCAGCCAAAAATTGGGTTATAAATATGGAAAATAAATAAATAAGTTGCTTCGCCGTAAAAGACGCAGGGCATGCAAATTTATGCAAAAAGGTGCAATTTATACAGCAAAAAGTACGGTACTTAAATCAAATTGGAATATATTTGGTCACTTCTGTTAATTCTACTGAAGAAATGGGAACAATCTGTTTTATAACAGCCTGCCATAAAGTGTTCAACAATCAAAAGTTAAAATAAGTTCTTTAAGTTGTTTGTTGACAAAACATTGGTTCATATGTGGAGTTCAAGGTCCACGAGTCAAAAACAAACAAAATGTAAATAAGAAACACCAACCCTAAAATGCAAACCCTAAAATCTTTGTTTCTTAGTGTCCAAACCATAAATGTTTAACTTTTATAATTTAAGTGACATGACTGAGAACTCTAATATGTGCAGATACAGTTTTAATGACTGCTCAGCAAGGACTTTCTTTACGTATATTTATCTGGAACTTCATAGTGTCTGATTTAGCAACATTAATAAATAATGGTCCCATTCAATTGGTAGGAAAGTTATGGTTTCCTTCAGACATCTTTCCTGTGGAGTTCGGACCACCTACTCGCTGGGCTCTGCTGAGGACATGGCTGTGGTTTTCAGACGGATCTCCACACCCCTCGCTGAAATGAACTCGTGCTTGCCAGGCCTCCGACCACATCAACGCCAGGCTAATGTCTTTGTGTGTTGGAGAACTTTAAAACAAACTGGATTCCTTTGAGACCACACATCATACCCACCAATTATTGCTAACGAAGCTTCAAAATAACATACATCAGAAAAAAATTATAGTATAAAAGGATGGATGAGTAGGGTCTCGTGTTTCTTTGTTTCATTACATGTATTTGCTGCTGTTAGCCCATTTATCCTCTCCCATCTTTCAGATCTGAGGATTCCACAAGTACCTGTAAGCACACCTGGGTCCTCTATTGTCCTGAGAAGAACTCCAGCTGAAGCAGAGATATAATCTAATAACCCTTTTCTACTGCGAGTTTCACGGAGTGTCCGACTTGCATGAAAAGAGAGAAGGAAGGTTACAATAAACACAGGAGCCGTGGCCTACCATCACACACAAAACATGACATATCAGCATAATGAATGGATTCAGGGCTTCTGGAATAAGACGAGATGCTCTCACTGTGAAGCTTTTGTGACTCAAGTAAAAAAAATAAATAAATAAATAAATAAAAAAACATCCTCCTGGTTTTCAATCCCACTCAGTCGCACAAATTGTGTGAATGTTTATGAAGCATTCACACAACTGTGATCCATTTTTCTTCTGTACGTTTTTCAGCATCTTTCTCGTCCCACAGTTTTCAAGCCATTTCAACAAATCATGCATCAAAATATTTCAGCTCATTCAGGAAAAGGGTGCTGTGACTTTTAGTAATGGTGCAGCTTTAGCTGGGTTTCTTTTATATTTAGCCTTTTCTGCCACTTTTTTTCCCCTCAGAGAAAATGACTTGAGCTCATTTTACATCCTTCAAATCTTTAGATCCGTTTACAACCTTTTACTGCTCCTTTCACATTTTGTTCTGTTTCAGCTTCTTTCAGTGTCTGTGTGCAATATTTAACATTTTTCCAGCTACTTTCAGCTAATTTTAGCTGTTTATTCAGCTGTTCTGTGCTCCTTTTACATTCTTTCTGCTAACTACAACAGTTTTGTGCTACTTCTAACTTCTTTCTGCTAATTTCAGCTTGTTATGCTCCTTTCAGCTTCAACTTTTTCCTGCTATTTTAGCTACTATTTAGCCATTTTTATGCAAATTTAAACCTTGTCAGCTAATTCAACATTTTTTTTTTCAGTAATTTCAACTCTTTTTGGCTTAATTAAGCAAAAATGTGCTCTCTACTTCCTTCTGGTAATTTATGCTTCTTTCTGCTTTTAGCTACTTTTCAGGTGTAATTTAGCTAATTTTAGCTTTTTTTCAGATAACTTCCACTTCTGCTTCTTTCAGCCAAACATGCGTTCTTTCCGCTTTCTACTGCTAATTTAAGCTTGTTCTACCTTTTTAGCATTTTATTTATTTATTTATTTATTGCTATTTTTGGCTTTTTTCAGATAAATACACATTTTTCATGGTAATTTTTACTCTTTTCAGCTTAATTCTTTCTGCCAGTTTCAGCTCATTATGCTCCTTTCAGTATAATTGTGCTAGTTTCAGCTAGTTTTGCTACTATTTAGCCGTTTTCAGCAAATTTGAGCTTTTCCAGCTAATTCCACTTTTTTAAGCTTATTTCAGCTCTTTCCGCTTCCTTCTTTCTGCCTTTCAGCAATTTCTTTGCTAATTTCAGCAATTTTTTTTCATCTACTTTCCTTTTTTTGGGGTGAATTTCTGCTTATTTAAAACCATTTCAGCAAATGTATGATATTTCTACTTCTGCTAATTTAGGCTTGTTCTTCCATTTCAGCTACATTTTAGCATGTTGTTTTAGCTAATTTCAGCTGCTTCTAAGCAAGTTCTTCTGTAATAAGCATTCCCACTGCATTTTCACAGGAAAAGCTATTTCTCTAGAGGTCAGTTGGATTGAATGGTCTGAGCAGGTTAAAGCTCAGGACGATCAGTGAGAATCATGAATTACCTTTGCTGCTCTCCGCCTGGCTCTCGTTAGCGTCAGCAACTGGAGAAGACTTGACCTCTTTCTGTAAACGTTGGCGATAATTTCAGTCACGTGCAGGACAAGTCGGGACGTTGTGGTGTGTAAAAAGCTCACATACCTTGTCACCTCCATCAGTCTTGCGCGTCCTCTTCATGATCTCTTCCAGACGCTAAAAAAAAAGGGAAGGAAATAAAATTGTGAAAATGCCACAGATCTGTTTTATTGTGGATTTATTTTAGGAGATGTTGGGCAGCTATATTTAAAGGATTTAAAGCAGCTGTGCTTCCAGTGAGGTCACATAAAGCTTCAGTTTTATTTATACGGCTCTGATGTCAAAGTGTTAGAGATTCACAAATAGTTTTGTTGAACTTTGAGTTATCAGGATTAGTGAGCCAGACTGGATATAAACTGCAGTTTCACATTTCAAGAAGGAGTTTGTTTATTTTTGTAACTTCTAGTTTAAAATCATTCTTGAGGGAAAACTGAGGTTTGTGTCCCTAAAAACGAACCTTTTCAGCTGAAACGTAGTGAACAGCAGGACAGAGGAAGGAGATTGTGCTTTAATAAAATAGAGAGCGCTCTGCCTGGCTCATTTGAGTGCGATAAAGTTTGATACGAGACCCGAGCTTCATTTGAGCACTCAGCTAGACCAGAACTGCAGCTGCCACTCATAAAAGAGAGGCATTTTTAAGATCCAAGGTTATTTTGTGCACAGCTCGCACACTCATGACTCATATCTAGTTTAGCTGCAAAATGTGCCTCCACTCTTGTTTGTTTTTGTTTTTGTTTGTCTGATGGGTTGCAGTGTCGCCCCTCAGGGTACTTCAAACCACCTGTGCGCTTTATGGAGTCCGTTTGCTCCAAGTGTCGAAGCGGGGAATCTTTGTGGTAGAAAACATAGCGTTCTCTCAGGATAATTCCTGAGGCCTGGCACAGCAAGAGCCAAACTTTTCCCACATGGCAAGAAGATGGGGAGAGGAAAAATACTTTGGTGGCATGCAAACGTCTGAGCCAACAGTGGTGAAAGAATTATTCACATGACACACAGGAAAAAAAAAAAAAAAAAAAAACAGTTTAAAAGAATAAGATATCTGCACGTGAAATGATTCTTCAGTAAAATCATGACCAGTACCAGCCAAAGACTGGAAATTATGTAGCAGATTTTAAATGAAAGTACAAAATAAAAGGTGAATAATTAATTCAAGGTACTCCTCTCCAAGTCATGGACACTGGACAAAGAAACTCCATAAACTATTGTTCTCACGTCAACGATCAGTGTGCTCTTCAGTTAAAAAGTAGTGGGCAAAGTTTGTGACTGAACAACCACGTGTGTGTGATTTACAGATCCACACAGATGAAACTGGAGCAGCTAGCCTGCCAATCAAAGCATTTATAAATAGCCACACACACACGCACATACACACACATGCGCGCGCGCACACACACTACAGCTCATTAAATCATGGTATGCAGACAGTCCATCTACAACGAGCCAAAAACATCCCTCATCTCAGTTTCATGGATTCTGTTCAGAGCTGGTTTTGTTGTGTGGCAGAGCGCTGGGAATAAAAAAGCACCGTTTCACAGGTTACCGTACGTTTCGTCGTATAAGTCGCACCTTTTTGCATAAATTTGCAAGTCCTGCGACTTATACACCGAAGCGACTAATATACGATTTTTCCCCATATTTATAAACCAATCTTTGGCTGAGATCTGATGATTTCATTCATTTAAACATGAAAAAATATTAAACACTACCATTTTCAGCCACTAGAGGCCCCTCAACTAATATGGCAAGCCAAGTGTCTCATTAATAGGTAACTTGGCTTGCCATATAAGCCACCTTCATCTCGCTCCAGAACAGGAGCAAATGTCATATCAGCTGCATTTTGCTGCGCCGCCCAGGCGAAATGCAGCTGATTTGACCATTAAAGTGCATTTATTAAGGAAAAGGTCAACTGAGACACACCTTTACTATAATGTCAAGCAAACAAATAATTGTTTTAAAGTGTTAATCTTATTAAATTCTTGTTAAAGTTCTCCCGTGCACATTCCCACGGCCATCATTTGGCAGGCAATTGATTTTTGGCACAACACCGGCCCACGTTTCTGGATTGTCAGAAGTGACGCATAATAGATGAAACTTATACGGCAAAGCAACTTATTTATGTTTTTTCCCACTTTATTAGACATTTTAAGAACATACGTATACTGTACGTCCTGTACAGTAGCTACCGGTACGTACGGCAACATTTTATATGGGTACTAACCAGCCTTGGTCCGGTTCTGATCGACTGATGCAGCCCTTGAGCATAAGAACACTGTGAGAAAGAGCCAGACCTTTGGAGAGCCGGCACAAAACCACACAATGGTCCTGATAGAGTTCAAATCCAGATGAAAAATGTCCCGGTGAGTTCCAAAGAAAACTCCAAGCAACGCCACCCCACTCGAGAGGCCTCATGGGCTGGCAAGCAGAACTCAGATTGATTGATAAGGCTGGAGGTCTGGTTCTGGTCCACTTACCGGTCAACACCATTTGGCTCTCTACATTCCCTGAAATCACTTTGAATAAGAACTGAACTTTTTCGGATCGGATCAAACCTTTCCCTCCATTTCAGCAAAAAGCGATGACTGGAAGTGCTGTTGGGGTTTCTGGGTAATGCAGTTCTTTTGACTGGTGATACAGTGTGGGCTTAATGAGAGAAAACTACAAAAAGGCGGCGCCTGTCCGAAATATGTTTTTTTTTGGTTAATTTTACTGTATCCTACTGTCCCAGTCAAGTGAGTAATATTAAAGTTGACAATCGTGTGTCGTGCACAATCTTTTATTTTATTTATTATTTATTTTGTCGTATAAATTCTTACTTAGAAAAAACGCAAAAGAGCGAGCCCGCGAAAGTCGAACCACGAAGTAGCAAGGGACTAGTGTAGTTTCTTTTTCTTATTTTTAATGAATCCTCTCTTTGCTCTCTTGTTTTTCCCTCCAAGCTTGAAAATTAGTAACAGTATAACTGTTTTTATTTAACAACCCTCCATATAACTAATTATTGGATATAAAAAGGAATAGAAATGCACATAAATACTTTACACTGCATATTTTCTGGAAATAAAATGTAACTACTGAACTACCGTACTTGTGTACAGAGTGAACATGTAGCCATAGCTTAAGAATTGTTTTTTGAACTTAAAGTCCATCTATATGTGCATTTCTTATTTTTTTTTTTTATTTTTTTTTTTTTATTGTCCTTGTCTGAAAGAACATTGATGCGTAGAACAGATGTGTGGCCCTACCTTTTTCCTCTCCAGCCTTTCCTGCTCCTCCTTCTGGAAGTGTTTCTCCCTTTCCAGCTGTTGCTTCTCCGCCTCCTCCTTAGCTTTAGCATCAGCCTCTTCTTTCTGAAACGGGCAAGAATCCAAGCACAGTTTCATCACAGGCAAACAAAGAAGAAAGTGTTTTAGCCAAAATCTTTTTTTTTTAAACATAATAAGGGTGTGGTTGCTCATTTTCATTATTGTTTATGGCCATAAAATGGATATTCTTCCTGTAGCTATGAGCGCAAAAGATCTATTTTAACTCCCATAATCTCCTGAAGACAATTCAGAAGGAAACACCAGTTACATTTTTCTGCTGGATCATGTTTAACCACAAATGTAACTTCTGTAAAAGACCATAAGGGGGCGCTAAAGCATTAGGGCTCATAGCAGATCACACTGTATGTCCTTCAGATGACAGGGCTTTATTGATCCTGCAGGAAAAAACTTGTCTGTTCGACTTGAATCAATAAATGACGTCCTCATTGTTCATTTTTTTTATGTTTGTTGTGAACAACAATCTGTAAACTTTTTTTTTTTTTACCTGCTTCTGCAGGCGAAGATTCTCCTCCTGCTCAGCTTTAGCTCTCTCCTGAGCCTCCTTCTCATCCTGCAGTCGCCGTTCTTCATCCCTCCTCTTCTGCTCCTCAGCCATGGCTCTTGCCTCTACCTCCCTGCGTTGCCTCTCCTCTGCTTCTCTTGCTATTCGCTCTTCTCTCTGAATCCTGAACCGAATGGGAGTAATGAAAGAGCGAAGTCTTGTGTTTGTTAAATACATGCAGAATTATGGAAATTATTTTACTGACAAAACATTTTTTGCACCAGTTTTCATTTTTCTCTCTTGCTTGTTGACACCAAAATACTAGCAACAAACAATCCCACTATTTTCAGAGGCGTTACATTAGAATATTTGTACACAATACAAAAAGTAGAAGCCCATTCAGACATGCAAATACTGTAAAAAATATATCTGGTATCCTTTTTATGGCTTTTTCATAGTGACTGTGTTTTAAATACATACATTTCTGGAAAAATATTTTACAAATGCACATTTTACAAATAATAACTGAAAGGTTTGACTGATATTTAACAGAAAATCAATGTGACAGAACTTCATGTATGCAGATGAGAAAAGTGCTGACCTTTGACACTACACTACCCACCTCTCCTTCTCCTCCTGTTCACGGCGCTCCTGCTCCTCCCTCTCCCGTTGCTCTCTGGCCTGGCGGCGCTTCTCTGCCAGGATGCGAGCGGCCTCCTCTGGGTTGTTGGTGCCCGCCATGGGCTTGGCTGATGGAGAGGGTGCAGGTGATGGAGAGGGTGCAGGTGATGCAGCTCGAGCGGACAGAGCCGAAGGCACAGGTTCAGGGGGGGAGGAAGCAGCAGCAGCAGCAGCAGCAGTTCTGGCTGTGGAAGCAGCAGAAGATACTGCAATGGCAGGAACCACAGGAGAACCTTCAAGGGAAAAGTATGTATTATTAAATATATGCTGTTCCACACAAATTATCTTTTCAACCAGCTGCTTTATTTTCATTTCAAAACATTTGTCTCTGTGCAGCTCAAACTGAGCTCTTTTTATCTTGAAGACATGCCAGATGGTAATCTTTGCTTGCTTCTCATTCAAATTAATACACTTCATAAGCTCAGACAGTTTTCATTAATTCCATGAATTTGTTTCTACTCAAGCCACCAAGAAACTGACCATGTAGGACAATGATTAAAAAAAAATAATAATAATAAAATACACCTAGTGTTTTTTCTGTTGCTAAAATAAATAAATAAATAAATAAAGTTAAAAAGAAGCTGCTTCGTTCCTGCAAACTAACAATTATGTTAGGTTAGGTTTATTTTTCATATGCAGATCAACACATGTTAGCTTAGCTCGTTGCTTAGCTTTTCAGTTTAGCCGTTTTTAATGATCCAAAAACACAATTTTGGATGGTTAAATGGATTTTAAAGAGAAAGGGAGGGGTCAGTGAAGAGCACCAGCCTCTTGTCATCCAGTGTCTTCAGTAGAGAGAGAAACGATAAAGCTGATAAAAGAAAACGAGGTCAAGACTTTTCATTTATCATGAGATTAATTGAATTACTGTTTATTGCAACAGGCCTAGTTAGTTAGCAGTGAGTTTCTGCTAGCAGCATTAGCAGGTCTTCTTAGCAGCATGATGATAATGACCACAGCAAGCAACTGCCCTCCCAGACTACCCTCCAGAACTGGGTCCATATGTATTACTGTTTACATCTTAGCAATAGTAAATAAATACACTTCTACACTAATTTTTAAATATTCAATGACCTTGTTGTAACTGATAAGCTACGAATAAAGTATAAATAAATTATTTTAATCCAGTCTAAATTCACTCACTCTTTCTTTCCTCGGGGGTGGAGGGCCGACGAGGCTCCTTCACCCTCTCAAGGGGGCCGGGGGAAGCAGTTTGGGGCTCTATCCTCGCAGGAGTTCTGGCTCGCTTCGGTCGGGCTTTAGGAGTAGAGAGGCTCCCGCATGTTGACGGGGGCTTGGGCGACGCAGCAGGGCTGGGGGAGGCAGTTCTGCCCTTTGGTGTGGCTGGAGACGCCGGCCGTCGTCTTGATAAAGAACTGGGACTGGATGGAAGGAAAAATAAATTATAAAAATATAAAATTAACTGGAAATGAAGCGTTGCTGCCTTCAAACAGAGCTGACCAGACAGTGTTAAAATTCAGCAGATATATTAGCACAACATGCAAACCACACTCTAAAAGCATCCATTAAAATGCAGTTAGTCAGCATCCCGCAGCGGAAACACTTGGCAGGAATTACCAGTGTGCTGTTAAAAAATAAAACTTTTATAGATTTTTGCCAAAGCTTTTGTTGTGCCAAAAGAACTAGACCCACCAAAAACATTTCATTGTGTTCTTTTTAGATGCGATTATTGTGGCGCCTGCGGATTAAACATTCAATTTCTTTTCTATCACTCAATTAAAGCAGCTAATGGAATCAATTAATGAAAGGTCAACGCAGCAGGACTCCCTCAAACCCACTCACTAACCAGAAATAAGCCACAAATCAAAGTTAAAATAGTCAAGTATATTGGTTCGTAAAAGTTTTCCCCCCCACAAGGTTTCACAGTAAAATCTGTTTGTTTGCCTGAAGATCAACGAACTCAGAACAAAAAGGTTTTAGTGATAAAGAATAAAATATTTACTAATCAAGACAAGTAGCTGGACAGAATTTTACTGTACGCAACATGATGCTATTTTGTAAATCTTAGAAGAACAAAATATTTTTGTTTTAAATTAATTATACAAGCAGAAGAGGGGAAAAATCATTAAAAAACAAGTTTTACCTTGGGTCAGGTCTGTGTCTCATACTGGGCAGAGACTGTCTCTTCCTCAGCATCTTTTCTTTATTAATGGCACTTTTCTCCTTCTCATTCTCCTGCTCTTTGTCCTTCTTTTCCTTCTTTGTTTTATCCAGCTGGATGAAAAATAAAGGAACATTTCAAACCAAATTGGCATTCATTGCTGTTTAAGTAGCTTATTATATCTAAATAAAATAAAAAATATATTAAAAAAAGTCCTAGATAAACAGATTCTAGTTGCAGAACATGATAGAAATCAATCATGAATTAATTTTCATTTAGCCACTAGAATTAACAACTATTGTAGAGTTGTTGTTTTTTTCTTTATTAGTTCTGTGTGACCCTCCAAGTGTTACATGTTTGTGTTTTTAGCATTAAAGCTCTGGCAGGGCGTACAGGTGCAGAGCTCCGTCTGTGTTGCCGCTGAGTGATGTCTGGTGTGCTGGACGTCACCCTCCAGTGGTCAGAGCAGCGGTGGTGGGGTTGATGGGCACACAGGGTGAGGGGACTAGCTGAAGCCGATCGAGGGCAGAGAGGAGAGTCTGTGGATGAGATTCATTCAAACTTGTAAACGTTGAGCTTCTCTGTGGTTTAGCCAATCTTGTGGGTAAACGTTCTCAACTTACGACCACCTTTGCCGTTGCTGAGGACACTGGCAGCGCTGCGGCTCCGGGCGAGAAAAGACAGCGTGGGCGTCATCAGCCGGTCCACTATGCTGCTCTCCCATGGGCTCAGTGCAAGGGTGCGGGCTGCAGGTAGGACAAAATGTTTTATTCAATTTCAGATGAGCTTCAGATTTCATCTCTACCGTCACCAAACAAAAAAACAAATCACTGAAGGTGAAGGAAAAGTCCTAAGAAGACACATCAACGATTAAATTTGAAGTCTGGAGAAGAAAAGTAAATAACTCATGCGTCCTCTGTAACCTCGACTCGATTTGGGGAAGTGTCACATCTCTAACATTTTCTAGTACTTTCAAAAAGTGTATGAAATGCAATCTTTCCACTTTTCCTATAATGATTTGTATGTCATCAAAGATGTGGTGCAATTTGAGGCCTGTGAAGGTGTATAATTATTTTTTATTTTTTTAACAGAACTTTACTAATAAAACTGTTAAATTACTCCACATTGTGTTCAGTCTCCATTTTATGTTACTGCCCAGTGATATGGGTTGCATCATAAATTAGCAGCTCATCCAGGATGCTGAGCAGAATGTAGAGGGGTGTCATACGAGGACGCTAAAGTTAAGATTTGCATGGTGCAGGGGTGTCGTGGCAAAGTGGAAAGAGAAAAACAACAATAACCGTCTTTCAGGGGAAAAAAAAAAGAGGAATTTTAGTGTTCAGGAAAGTTTTTGGAATACAGCCATAAATAACTTGAATTTCTTTTTTCCTGGAAAATTGCTCCCCATTTGCAAGTTATTGTTGTGGGTTTTAAAACAATACAAACATCTAAAACATTACAAAAATGAAAAGTTTGTCACATAAAAGAATTTTCATGTCATAAATAAAATAAAACACAAGAAATTCCTACAGTTTGATTTAGCAAAAAACACACGGGGAATGAAATGGTCATCACCACAACCAAAGGATAATTAAAAGAAAGCAGGAATGCACCCGTCAAAATGTTCATGCAGGATATTTCTGAACAAAACCCCAACTCAAAGTCTGGAGAGAATTAAAAAAACAAAAAGATAAACTTGTTGATTTGAAAGATGGAAAAGGGTCATCCGTCAACCACCAAACTCTGGAGAGGGACTGAACTCAGACAGGGGGAAACACAAAACAATGATGGGAGAGGCTCTGCGGCGTTTGCGGTGGTTGAATAATGGACACGTTCAGACAGGAGCGGGGCGCCCCACATGTCTTACTTCTGCTGGGTGAGTTCCAGAGAGTGGCGGAGGACTTGGAGAGTCGCTTGTTTATGACTGAGTCCACGTGTTTGGGCAGGTTGACCGCTGAAAATGAGCATCTGCCTAAAGAGCCAAGAGAGCGCCACACAGGTTCACATAGGTCACATGACTGAGAGAAGAATGACAGCGACGTCATGAGGTATGCTGACATGATGTGTGTGTGTGTGTGTGTGGGGGGGGGGGGGGGGGGGGGGGTTTTAAAAAAC
>JARVLU010001073.1:9317681-9332780 GCA_031762415.1 Simpsonichthys santanae | reverse complement strand
ATTTTAGCTCTCGGCCACGCCCACTTCTCCGCTGCACAGCGGAGATATGACACACTGCAGGAGGAAGCTTCTCCCTGCACCTGTGGGCTGCACACAAGTGCAGCAGGAGCTAAATACAGTAATTTAAAATCATTTATTTTAAATAAAAATTCCATGCCGATCGTGCGGCTCATCCATCAATCAGCCAATTGTGTGTCATGTCCACCCTTAAGTTTGAAAAACCACGATACAGCGAGAAAAATGAACCGCAAAGTAGCGAGGGACCACTGTATATGTAGAAATATTCTGCCACTAGAATTACAACTGTTTGTTTGGTACAAGCTTGATCTTTTTAAGCTGATGTTGTAAATACAGGCTTTGGCTGGAAGGTTTCTTTCATCCAGTCTGACCATGTATTAGATAAAACCCCTGCCATCTGGCGTCCCCCAGTGATCGCCCAATTAGACTGATCTGTGGCAGCAGCTGTGTCAAACAGACACCCAGCTGGATTAGACGACAGCAAATGCAGCATCACTGCACATGAAATGACAAACTAGTTAGAAATAAATCTACACTGTGAGAGGAAACATGGCTGAAAATCTAATTTTTCTTTTTGACTTGAGCACTTTGTCTTTTGACGACGTGTCTCGATATAATTTTACAGCAGAGCTAAATACGGCTGCAAGCATCTCCAAAACTGTCGATTTCTCCAGTAAGATGGTAATCAGTGGGCTGGAAGTGCATGCTTGCAACATGTCCTCTTTTTGTGGTTTCAAAAGTGGAACAGGAAAATTCAAGTTCAGAATAAAAACAGAAGTTGTATGCAGACCTCACTCCTACAGCACGAACATTCATAAATTTTGTCAGATGGGTTAAATGATCAATTTGTAGCTGCATTATTGCTAAAAAAAACACAACGATGATGATCAGAGAGGAACAGGATGGAATTAATTGAATTTGACAAAAAAAAAAAAAAAAAAAAGACTGATGATAGCCACATTTAAAGGAATAAAAAGGAAAACGAACACTGTGTGATTAAAAATGAATGAAACTGTTCTAAGTCTGGGCAAAATCACCAAAACCTTTTGGTGGTATATTTGCAGTATTTACTTTGATTTTTAAAAAGTGATCAAATATAGTACTAATCCTGTATTTTACAAGCTGCTGAATTTACTGCGGTCATCTTTATAAAAAGACAATTTGAAGGAAAGATGTCCTCTTTTCCCCCCATCTTTCCCCTAACTGGAGTCATAATGTTGAAGTCCTGGTGTGTTGCCCAGCTCCAGTTAATACACCGTACCTCATTAATTTGAGGCATCCAAAAGAAACCGAATGATCAAAAACAAGAATCACCACCACCACATAAACGTCGGTGAGTGGCCTACCTTGCAACTTGCTGAGCTCTTCTGCAGAAGGAAAGGATGAGAGAAGACAGAGGCAACTGTCAATCATGCAAAGCAGTGCAGAACCAGCATTGAGCCGGGTGATACTGTGACAGCCGTGCGCTTAAAACAAAAATTAAATACCTAAAAGTGAAGGTAAAGCTGTGTTTTTACGATTAAACTGTGTATCTAAGTTTTGAATGAAGCACTTGAACATGCAGAAAACTTTCTCTCAACTTGTGCTGATTGAATTATTTGCTGCAAAAGAAAACGTTTTCTTTAAGTATCTGTCAAAATGTGCTTTATTTATTTCCAGGCCAAAGCTGAAAGCTGTTGGTATAAACCTTTCCCACACCAACACCAGGGGGAACTCTTCTCCTGTGTAACGTGCACGTCTGCCCACTCCTTGTTTCCACTCACCCAGATATTTGGCCTTCTCCTCCCGCCGTTCCTTTGCAAGCTTCTGTCTCTCCTCTGACTTTGGGACATCTGAGATAAGAACGACACAAAGGAGAAACAATAGAGAGAGAACGAGAACTTGGATTAGATCCATTCAGCTGAAAAGACGTTTCAGACGCAGAATTTACTAAAAAAAAAAAATGAATCCAAGACTTTGGTGAAGAAAACAGTTCAAACCAGTCAACAACTGTCCCATTTTTTAACTGAAACGTGTAAATCAGACATGAACTGTTAAGTTTTAGAGAGAATACGTTGAGTGAACAGAGATGAAGAGCAAATTCTGTCTCCCTAACATTCGTCTATAAATAGATGGTACATTTTCAAACTTCCTTAATGGAGGACTACCCTGAGGAAGCATGTAGCCTGATAAACATAAGTGATTCAATTTTACCTCTAAAAAAACACTTTAACCTTGAAATGCCTCCACTATAAATTGCATGCAACAAAAGTAAACTGGCAATAATCCAACATTTAACGCTCAGTTTGGATTAAAAGAAAACAATCGACATGCAAAGCCCATCCCTTCTCAGTAAAAGCTGCACACCAAAGCTCCTGTGCCACCTTGATGTGAGTGCATGTTTGACTTGAGTATGGGATGCCTGAAGGAAAACACACATACTGTGAGGTCTCTGATGTACACTCACATGTAACGCTCCCTCCAAATACCTCAGAAAAAGCATTTAAAGAGAAAAAAAAACAGCACAAGACACTCATGTGCCATAGTTCAAACCACATCAACCATCTTGAGGAAAATTCCAGGCACTCTTAACTGGTCACAGACACGTCGTTTTGCATTTGTTTTTCCTGTTAAAATTCATGTGAAAGTGTAATGCAACTAGAGAAAAACATTGACAGGTTTAATATTAGGTAAGCAGCAAGAATACCTCAAAGTTTGTTCATCATTTCAGTTCAATTTTGGAAGAAAAAACAAAAAGACAAATTGAAATCCAGTGTATTCACAAAGTTATTGCATTATAAATCACTTATGTGACAAAAATAAATAAAGACCTTCAAAACCAAACAACAACACAATTCGTTTACCAAACCAACAAAGTTTATCTAATATATTTTAAATAAAGACATGCATCATTAGTAATTTACTGCAGTCACGGCAGTAAGCAGACTATTTATCTGCAGTCTAATTTATTTCAGAAATACATTCTGTATTCCAGCTGCCCAGTTTGTAACTCAACACCTTCCATATAAAAACTGTATCCACAATATGCAATTACTCTAATGTGTAGCAGCTCAAAAAATAACTTGGTCCCACTTGGAAACTAAAATAGTGACACAATCTGCAGTCTTGATCTCTCATGGGCCTTTGTGCTCAGTCATTCTCCTCTCAGGCCAGATGTTCCAACATCAAACTCACTGGAATCCATCAAACACAGAGAGAGGCATGAATCAAAAATATAAAAACAATCTGCCATGCAGCTTCCAATTATAGAACCCCCTGACCCACTTTGATATTTATAGGAGGATGGAAAGGCAAAGTGCAGTTTTAGTGTGATGTGCTGCTGTTTACAGCTCACCACCCTGTTAGACCGTACGTCACATGCACAAAGCTTCAGGGACAAAAACAAACTGGGCGCAGCAACTGTGCTCCAGATTGTGCACACGTGTCCTCCGCAAAGTGTCAGCTCAGTTATGTGTCTGCATATAAATTAAAAGGAACAAAAAATAATAAACATCTGAGCCTTCCAACAAGATGCAGGACCTCATTATTTTTTGTCAGCATTTGTATTAAAAAGGCTCAACATTCTTAATCATGTCTTTATGGGAAAATGTTCAAGCTGCTACAAAATATTTGCAAGTAGACCAAAAGCAGTAGAGCCTAGCTGACCAAACAAGGAGTAGAAAAGAGCATTTTATCTCTAAAGAACTGTGCATGGTGCAAAACCCAATACTAACTAGAGAAACTGCATTTCCTATGAAAATGCAGTGTGAGAGCTTATTGCTGAAGAACTTGTTGAAGAACTTGCTGAAAAACAGCTGAAATTAGCTAAAATGGGAGAGCAAGCCTAAATTAGCAGAAGAAAGCAGAAAGAACATATATTTGCTGAAGTAGGTTTAAATAAGATAAATTAGCACATAATTTATTAAATCAGCTAAAAAAAACAACAACTGAATTTAGCAAAAATAGCTGAAAAGTGGCTGAAAAGGCAGAAAGAACCTTAAACTACCAGAAGGAAGTGGAAAGAGCTGAAATGAGCTTTAAAATATGGAATTGGCTGAAAAGTTAAAAAAAATAGCATAAAACAGCTAAATAGTAGCTGAAATAAGCTGAAACTAGCAGAAATAAGCTGAAAGGAGTATAATAAGCTGAAATAGGTACAAATAGGTTAATTAGACTGAAAATAGCAGAAATTACCACAAAAAAATTGAATTTATCTGAAAACAGCTGAAATTAGCTTAATAAGGTAGCTGAAAATATAAAACGTAGAACAAGCTTAAATTAGCAGAAGAAAACAGAAAGAACACGTTTGCCCAATTAGGCTGAAAGAAGCTGAAATGAAAAAAGTGGAAATTATATTAAAAAAAAAAAAAAAAAAAAGTTGAAATGAGCAAAAAAAAAAAAAAAAAAAAAATCAGCTGAAGAGTAGCTAAAAACAGAAGGAACCTTAAATTACCAAAAGTGGAGAGAGCACTTTTTACTGAATTAGGCTGAAAAATTTGAAATGAGTGCAAAAATAAAAAATACAAATAAAATTAAATTAAAAATTGAATTAGCCAAAAAAAAAAAAAAAACTCTAATCAGCATACATACAGCTAAATTTATAGCAGAAAAGCTGAAATTGCATAAATGAACTGAAAAGAGCATAACAAGCTGAAATTAGCAGAAAGAAGTTAGAAGAAGCATAAAAATGTTGTAGTTAGCAGAAAGAATAGAAAAGATCACAAAACTGAATAAACAGCTGGAATTAGCTGAGGTAGCTGAAAAAAGTTTAAATTTGCACAAGGAAGCTGAAAGAAGCTGAACCAGAACAAAATATGAAAGGAGCAATTCCAAACAGATCTTGAAGGATGTAAAATGAGCTCAATTCATTTACTAAGAAACAAAAAAAGGGCAGAAAAGGATAAATATTTCAAAAAACTAAAGTAGCACCAATAACAAAAGTTGTAGCAGGATTGTCCTGAATGAGCTGAACTTTTTGATATTTGAACTGTTGAAATATCACAAAAATTGTGAAACGAGAAAGATGCTGAAGAACGTATGGAAGAAAAGTGGATCTCAACTGTGAATTCTTCATAAACATTCACACAATGAGCTCTACAGAACAGCAGAAAAAGACTAAATAAACCAGTCTTTAGACAAACTTGTTCAGGTTGAAGGGGGAAAAAAGGAACGTCTGCAAACCTGATGAATGGATTAATCGTCAATAAGAATGAAAAGAAGCTTACACTTCAAAACCCCTGAAATCTGTTCCAAAGGGTTTGTAATTGAATTAGCCAGAGATTACAATGTGTTCAAGTTGTGAAAACAAAACGTTGCAGCTGCCAGGATGAACCAAACGCCCTCTTGGCATTACCGGTAATCGCTAAAACAGGATTCCTGTTCCGGTTCTTTTAGCCCACCTCTCATTAGAGAGCAGAACATAGATCAGCATTTGTTCAAATCATAGAGAAGCTTCCTTTGGTAACACGATTTAACCTGGAAACATTTAGCAACAAAGTTATTATCACACAACAGAATGTGTTTCAAATTTGTTCCACCACATCATAACATCAGCTGAAGGCGCTACTCTCGTCTGAGCATGTGGTCACTGTTCCTCTGAGAGATGGGCAGAAATGCCTGCAACACTATCAGAGCTCTGTCTCGAGTCAGAAACACTTTGAAGAGCTCTTGTTTTATTTACCTCTTTTTGACCTGGGTGATGCTGCTGGTGAGCCGGGTGTTCGAGAGGTGACGTTGGGTTTGGCGGGGGTATTCGGGCTTCGGTCCAATTCTTTTCTAGCCGGAGACTCCATCCTCTGGGTGTCGTCCACCTTCAAAGGGATGCTTTCCCCCTCTGGCTCGGGCCTTGTAGGGTTTGTTTTCACAGCCAAGCAGGGAGCTGGTCCAAGAGAAAGACAGAATTAAAAAACATTTTTTTAAAGTATAATAGAAAAAGCAGGTGAGTGAACGCAGAGGACAAAGACAACACAAGAAACACCTCGACTTGTTTCTCTTCATTCCATTTGCTGCCGAGTCCATGAGGCAGAACCCTGAGGGTGATGTCAGCCACATAAAGTTTGGGTGGAGTTGACGACTAAGAACTCTTTACTTTCAAAAAACTCAATTTATATATTTAATTTCAACTCTTCAGTCAAATAAAAAAACGCCAGAATAAACAGAATCAGAGCGATCCCCAACACAAAACTTATTCCAGGAGTCAAACAACTCAACAGCAGTGGTTTTTGCTCATCCGTCACGTGTAATCTGTAAAAGTTGGAACATTTTTAAGATAAAAGATAAGCGTGGCCTCTTGTTTGGAACCGCAGCTTCATTGTGGGGCACATTTGGCAGTTTGCTCAACTTCCTCAAGCATTACTTTGTCTTAGCTCTCACTTCCAAATGAAGACCATCACGGAAGGGACGCTGTGCATTGTCCACCCAGTTTTGGATTCCCACACACCCCTGTGGAACCATGTTGTGGCCCATTTACTTCTGCACAGTCTGAGGGTAAACACTGTGGCAACGTGCTCTAAATTATTCAGGCCTCGGCTTAAACGACTCCGACAGCAGGGGGCTGTCACACCAGGACAGTGAGTACACCAAAGATTTACTCTGCAGACGCTGCGCTGCTCAACTGTTTGTATAGAAAAGACTAATTCTGCACAGCTTCAAAGAAAATGGATGGTTGTCTCTTGGTTATAACTCTACGTCTGGACAGTGTTTTTTTTAATGTGACGCTTCTTTGAGTGTAAAACTGATTTTTAGTAGCATACACTTGGGGAAAGTTCTGTGTGAATAACCTTTGAGCACAAAAAGTTCATGGTTCACTAATGTACTAGGTGCTAAGTATCAATCCATAAGGTAAGGCAAAGATTCTGGCACATATGGATCATCTGCATCATCAGTCTGGGAAGCAGAGGTCGCTGCAGCTGCTCAGTGACCGAACCAGACAAACTGATGATGAGACGGAGTCTATAAAAGATTCCAGGTGGGAGGCGAGATGATGAGTTTTCATTGTCAAAGTTTGCTCCTATTAAATGGGCATTCCCAGGCAGAGAGGGGCCATTGTTGTGGTCTCTGCATGGCAACGGGACAGCAGCCAAAACACTGCAATGACAGCGAGAAGACCGAGGAAACAGAAGCGGGGTGAGATGAACTTCCGGTGAGCTGGGGACGAATACCAGGATCAGTTCAGTGCAATTCTGTGAGATAAAGCAACTCCTGTGTGAAAAAAACAGGCAATGACAAAAAAACAAACATCCCAAGCTAACTGCTCGTCTCTTCTGCAGTCGTTTTAATCAGGGAGCTCTATATGTGCTAAAAGCCACATTCCTGAAACATTTGAAGTGTTGCAACCCAGAGCTGTAGGCATCACAGGTGATGAAGTGTGCAACCAGCTTCCGGAAATTTGTCATCTTACGCCACTTCGTTGCAGATCCCTGAGGGCAAGAACGACAGATAGGACACAAAGTGCAGCTGTGGCACACGTGCGTTATGTTGCTTTGTACTCTGTGAGCACTGTCCCATACACCTGGGAAATGGAGCCACAAAGAAGTTAAAGGTGAGCCAGTTACTATGATCTATAATGGAAATGATGAAGAGAGCAAGGAGATAAACTGTCTGTGGCATGTAGGTGGCACTGACAATGAATATCAATGAAATCTGAAGCTCTCTGGGGGTAAATGGGATGGGAGCTGAGGGAGAGCTGCTGCTGCTCAGCTCAGGGCTGAAACAAGGCCTGATTGATGCAGAGGTCAGTCTGGGCAGCCAGATAACTGGGAGGAGAGGGTATAACAGCAGGATCGTTTAATAGGAGTCAATGTTACACAGTACCAAAAAATAAAAAATAAAAAAGCTTCAACTAAAGCAGAGAATAAAAATACTTTTTTTTAATTTTTTATTATTTGGTTGTTCATAAACTGTAGTAAATACCAGCAGCAGATATAAATATTTGGTGAATTGTTTAATTTATTTGTTGGGTAAACAACTGTCAAAACTCAACTTTTCTAAAATATTAAATAAAATACACTTTTTTTTCTGCCAATGAAGTAACTTGAAAGTTTAAATAAAAACCATTCGAGAAGATAAATCAACAGCATTATTTAGGGATGCACAATATTATCGGCACGTATCGGTCGATATTAGTGATAAAGTTAAATATCGGACATCGGCCATTCCATCAAAATAACTCACCGATATAAAAGGCATGCTTTTTCAAATATAGATTATACAGTGTATTTATATAGTGTTACATTATTTTCAGCCCCCTTTTTGGCATCTGCATTTGGTAGCAGGTCAAACTGACAAAGACCGTGTACAATAATGTAGTACAGTATTTTAATTCCAAAGCAGAAAAAGCCATGTAGTCTCTGTAAGTAGGTCTAGGTTAAAAAAAAATAATCGGTATTGGTATCGGCCAAATAAGTTTTAACATATCGGCATATGTATATCGGATATCGGCCAAAAATCCAATATTGTGCATCCCTAGCATTATTGTAATTTACAACTTTATTCCATTTCTTTAAATATAATATGAAACAAGTAACTGTCCTTGTTTTCATTGTAATCTGTTTACAAAACATTTTTAAGAAATTATCAAAAGTTACCATAAAATGTTTTATAGTAGTCTTAAAGTAAATGGTACCATAGTAACTACTTTATGCCACTCTGAAATCGTTATTAAAATCAAACGACCATGTCTACACACTTTTTATATTCATTAATTTATCAAGCAATTATAGTTCTGCGCATTTTATCATCAGTTCTTTCATTATTCTGCTGCTGTTCCAGAAAATATAAATCCTCCTGCAGTATTTATACTTCAGTTAGTGACCTTTGTGCAGCTCTAACAAACATGATGATGACTAACTGTATATGTGGTGACCCTTTGTAGCAAATAAGAGTGGAACACACACATACAATCAACAGGAACACTTAAATAATATACAGTATGCAGATACGGTATACTGAACGCAGAAACAAAATCTCTGTCAATAACTCAGCTCCATAATATCTGGAAGGTCAAAGTTCTGGCTGTTCTGACACAAAATTTACCAATTTAACTCTACTCAACAACTAAAAAGACTTAAAGAAAGGATGTTTAAATCACTTCAACTTCTTGACAGACTTTCTCTCAAGCCTCCCAGAGTAACTGCACCCATCGAGGACTACAGGCAAAAAGCATTAGTCCATTCTCCTGTGACATCAATACAGTAATAGTATTTATATCCATATTGATGCACACCCACCTCCTCTAAGATACAGGAGTCAACAGACTGAACATGGAAAAACACTTTACTGAAGCTCTATTAAAAAAATACAAGAAAACATATGCAGGACAAACATTTGGTCAGCATCTCAGTTCAGTTCAGTAAAATCTTACACATTTGAAGGTTTAATGGCATGCCACTAACTACAGAGCTTCTGAAAAACTACATATTGCATCAGTCTCTTACTGTGAGAATTAAAGTCTTACATGAAGAATTGTGCTGGTCAGGGTTACTAAAAAAAAACGCCCTATGCATGATGTGATGTCAGCAAGAACCCGGATTTTGGGTGAACAGAACTCTAAGTATTAGCGCTGTAGTCGTAGTTTGCACTGATATAATAAAAAAATAAAAACCAGCAGAAAATGGGATCTAAAAATCTTTGTTGCTATGGGACTTGCAACAGTGATGGCTGATACACTAACAAGCCTTGGGTATTTGGTTCTTGCCATTTCCAGAGCTGATTAATCAGGGAGGAAATGTAATCGCTGAATTTGACTCTGTGGCAGAGTTGGCTTCAACCGGTCAAATGTAAGCAAGAAAACTTACAAACCGGATACCAAAAAAGTTGGGACACTAAACAAATTGTGAATAAAAACGGAATGCAAAGATGTGGAGATGCCAACGTATATTTTATTCAGAACAGAACACAAATCACAGACACAGATCAAAAGTTTAAACTGAGAAAATGTATAATTTTAAGGGAAAATATGTTGTTTCAAAATTTCATGACGTCAACAAATCCCAAAAAAGTTGGGACAAGTAGCAATAAGTGGCTGGAAAAGGGAAATTGAGCATATAACGAACAGCTGGAAGACCAATTAACAATAATTAGGTCAATTGACAAAATGATTGGGAATAAAAAGAACTTCCCGGAGTGTCTGTGTCTCTCAGAAGCTATGGTAAGTCTGCTTAATTTATTCATATATAGCAAATGTTTGACAAACCAATAGACACTAGAAAATGGGTCAGAAGTTTTCAGGTATCTCTGGCATTGATTGAGCATTACTCCATCACACTTCACAAACACTCTGTAGAGCATCTAACTGCATGTGTCAATCAAAAAGGGGCATGCAGATAAGCCCATTTAAATGTAAAAGTGGTAGAATGGAATGAGAGGTCTGTAAAAGTCAGCAGAAATGGTAAATGAATCTCTTCAGTGGTGGGTGGATGTATGCATGTCTGAGCACAGTGTGGGAGCAGAATGGCAGGTTGAAAACCAGCAGGTAATTAGAACAGCCTTTCCTCACAAGGAAGCTTGGACAGAAACTAAACAAAAAAATTATGTGCAACATTGCCCCAAAGTCCCCTTTTTTAACAACTAAAGTAGAATTACCAAAAAAAAATTAAAAAAAATCTAGTACTTCAGTTTACTGACCTTGTGGTTAAATGGGCCAAGTTAAAACTGGGACAGCTGGTAATTCTGTCACACAAAATGTGTTTGAGCAAAAATCCTATTTCATAGCATATTACTTTATTCAAGCAGATTTATAAATATCCACACAGTGGAGTCCCTTTATATGCAGAGTACCAAGCAGACTATTACTTCCATAACTGTGGACAATAAAAGCCCTTCCAGTTTAATTATATCTTCAACAAAAGGGGTATGAACATTTTTAACCAATGAATAAGCATTAAATACTAAAAGATGTGAAATGAACCAAGCAATGGCATGTAGTTAGAGCAGCATTGAAAACTTATATTGCACAACTCAGATGAACAGCTACAACACCGTGTCAGGCTAACTGTTAGCAGGTCAAACCTTTACCACAGAAAGAACCATTACCAATGAGGGGATCAAAAAACAATGACTTATAATTTTTGGTTTAAATAGTTTGAGACAGAAATGTCTGTTCATTTGTGATTCTAAAGCACAATAAGCAACGCAGAAATTGTGGTATTATTTTTAGACAATGATCTCAGTTTAAATGGTGCAATCACCACTTCTCAGTCAACACACAAAACTATTTTTTTTATAGATTTATGAAAATTCATGGAAAATTCAGACAGATTTTGAAAGATTGGTTCATGCATTATGAAGTAGGTCTAATTCTTGTAAGGATGGTTTGCAAGATTCTCCAAATAATCACAAACAAATCCAGTTTATTCATAAGACCAAAAAAAAAAGTATGTTTTACATAAACAACAAAATTAGGGCAAACTACTTTGTTAAAATCCTTCAGATTTCCTGTAATGATCTGTCCTTCACAGTACATTTCTGACAATGTATGGCCCGATCGTTAAATTGATTAGGAATACTTGACCGTGTCCTGTCAGCACCATGCAGTATCTAGTGTATGGAAGCTGTCACACTGAACTTTGGAAACTGTGCACTAGTGATGTGGAGCTTTAAGTTCTACCTACTCCCCTGCACACAGTTGTGCAGTGCTAAATTACTTTTGCTTTATGCATAATATATCTTCTTTTTTGAACATACAAAAGCAAAGTAAGAACTACGTGAACCATCAAGTGAAGAGGGTGACACTTAAAACTTACTCAAGGACTAATAGTACTCCATTCCAATTGTACAGAAATTTTAACTGGAACACCCCTTTAAATCAAAATTCAGACTAGGAAACTGCAAATCCACCAACAGCAAATAATAATAATAATAATAATAATAATAATAATAATAATAATAATAATAATAATAAAATAAATACACATTTTATCATCAATCCACTGTGTACTATTATTATTGTGCAACATGACCACTGACTTTAATAGGAATGACAAACAAACAGCAAGTAATTAAGTCAGTTTTGCACCAAAAAAAGAAAAGACAAACATGCTCAATACATCTTTCGTCGTTCATTCCATTCAGGTGTGTTCTTCAAGTGTAGTACATATTTGTTTTCCATTTTTTATACTCTGAAAGTGCAAGAATAACAAAGGGTTTTGCTGCAAGCGTCCATCTTTGTCTGACTTCTAGTTGGAAGTCACCTTGCACATCATGTCACTCCTATTTCTGAGGGAAGTGTTCAGATGTAATTAAAATGCACCAAAGAACAACCTATGAAGATGCCATCACATTCTGGCTTCAACTTCCAGGTATTGTTGGATGTCTAGATTTTAATGGTTGATGGGCTTGGATCAGGTCTTTTAGGTCAACCTTTTAGTTGTTCTAAACTTGGATCACAATAGAGCCTGACTCACTAAATGACAAAAACAAAAACTATGGCTCTTATAACAGCATAATTTGCTGTTTAAAATGTATGAAGCTGTAAAGGTAAGCTTTAGAATGTTCAGTATCAAGCCATTAAAAAAAACATTTAACTGCTGCATGTTCCAGAGTATCCAGGGTTCTGCTCATGTCTTCCCTGAATACAGGGCAGAGTATAAATATAGGGTAAGACATGTAATATTTATAAAAACTGCAGTTTCACTTCCTTCCGACTGCGCTTCCACTCAATTTTTTTTTAAAGGAGCAACTGCAAAATAAAAATTTAACAAAAGGCTTTTATTACTAGGAAACAGACACACTGACCAAGCTACACCCAATTTATGCTTAAAACCAAAAAAGGTCTGATAAGTAGTGGGAAATTTAGCAAAACAAAAGAGTAAACATCATATAATAAAAACTGGAAAAGAACCAGAAAGACTAAACAAAAAGAAGAACTGATGGAAACACTATCAATGGGGATGAATCTCATTTAGGATGGACCGGGGGACAAAACTACCTCATTGTTTACCCCCAGCCCATCTCCCCCACACCCTGTTGTGTCCCTCCAGCTCCGAATAGGGTGATGTAAGGGGGCAAGGGGCCCAGACACGCAGGAAGTGCCGAGTAAACATCAAGCAGCGACTCTGCGCCAGGCTGGGCTTTGTGTGAGCGTTTCGAGACCAAAGGTTGAAGTGGTGATCACAGCTGGAAACAGTGGTTCTCGATAGGATTTAGAGGAGATAAATCAGAAAACACACTTTTTAAGCCGATACATTTTTATTGATCCCTCTGTTTTGTTGTCATCAACTGTTATCATTATTTGTTAAAAACAGGTCTCTTTTGTAAACGAGTCCTCAGGGCTCAATGAGACTAACCTGTATAAAAAAAAAAATGGCTGAATTGTTTTTAACTAAAAATTTAGCTGACTAGGAAAAGGAACAAATGAGTTATAGATTTACATTTTACCTCGACCTTTGACCAGAAAACAATCATAAGGAGCAAAGTCTTAACCAAAACTGACACCAAAAAAGAAGAAAATGATCAGACACGTCTGTTAAAAAAAAAAATGAAAATGTATAAGCTGTGCATACTGATAATGAACTTTCAAGCCTGCATTATTTCACTGCACAGCAACCAAGCAGAGAATACTAATGTATTGGTGACTGACTGCAGCATCTTCCATCTCATCACCTGCTTCAGACTCATGACGGCGTCGAGCATTTAGCTGCAGCTCTCCTCTGAGCCAGTGTGGGTCAAAGCCATTCTGACGAAAAGCACTTCTTATCTGAACGTGCAGCAACTCCCCTGAGACCCTGCACCTGCTACAAACATGCTCCAACAAAAAAAAGTTCAAGTTTACCTACAGCATAGTTTGATCAGGTTGGGAATGCTGCATCGAGCACCAGAAAAATAAACTCTTCTCAATGAGATCAGAGAACAAGGAGAAATGTATAAGTCACAAAAGCTGGTTTCATTACTGGAAGCTAAATGTCCCAGTTAGTCACTCCTGGAAACTTACTTTACATCCCTTTTGGAGGCTGGAAGTAGTTTCTATCATTTACTTTTTCTACTAGCTTTTTGTAGTTTTAGAAAAGGATGAGATATGCAATAGTCTGCAGCTGTAGTTTTGTTCTGCTTTGACCTCAGTTCAAAGTAATATGGTTATAAAAGCCTAGAGTAGAGGAACAAAGCTTCAGGAAAAATCACAAGCAATTTAGTCTTAAGACTAAGACTTGTGGTTCTGACTGGATTCATGCTTTCATGACTGGTTTAATTACTAATCCACACATGCACATTGCTTGAATGTTAAGCTATGTGCACAGGAGCCAGGACTGGATCCAATACGAGGACTGTGGAAATCATTTAATTCACATCAGTGTGATGGACGCACTTATTAAAACGTCTTTGAAGGCAACCAGCAGTTGTAAATGTCATTAAATTATAAAACGGTAGAAACTAAATCACAACTTTCAGTTTTCTTGGCTAATTAATTACAGATGTTTACAGATAACATGCTAAGATTTAGACAGTACTGTATTTTCTTTTTTTTTTTTTACTTTGATACATTCTCATCTATTGTGTATAACAGCAGAGACTAATGTTGCACTTTGTAAACCCTGAGAAAATAAAAGGTATTATTTGTCTATCATACAGTTTACCTTCTATACCACATGAGTTATTGATTGGAAATCTGAGAATATATGGAGAAAAAAATTCAGCTCATAGTGTGAGCAAACAGATACGTCATTGTTTCCATGCAATTAGAATCTAGACAATCTAACAAATTGTCTTTTGTCCCCTTAATCATTCATGCAGACAATATTTTGCAATGTGTCCAGCATAAAAATATTTGACCCTAACCAAACATTAAGTAGACATAACAAATAAGCAATCAGTCCATCACTTGTAGAAAGTGATGTACATTTAATTTCTAATAAATGTAAGAAAATATCTACCCATACATTCTCTGGCCATAAAAACCACATACATATTTACCTGCTTTAAGCTCATAAACATTCAGTAGATGTTAGCATATTCTACATTCTGTACCTCTGATAATTGTTCTTTGACATGCCTGGTGACATTTTTTGAAAAAACAACATGTTTTACAAACCGGATTCCAAAAAAGTTGGGACACTAAACAAATTGTGAATAGAAACTGAATGCAATGATGTGGAGATGGCAAATGTCAAT
>JARVLU010001073.1:9231604-9268885 GCA_031762415.1 Simpsonichthys santanae | reverse complement strand
AAAAAAAAAAAAAAAAAAACCAAAAAAAAAAAAAAAAAAAAAAATATATATATATATATATAAATATCCGGAATAAAAAGGCAACAAACGGCGCAATGACGTCACTGGGGGCGGCGCCATAAGTACGGAGCGCCGTAAGTCGAGGACTACCTGTATTTATATATATAGATATAAATTTATTAATTAAGATGTTTTAAACCCTTCCCACACTCTTGCAATGTTCTAAATAATGTTTATAAACTCTAACTGCTCTACAAGAGCACAGAATGTCATGATTTCCCTCTCTGGTCCTCCGCTGTTCTCAGCGTTCTTGACCACGCCCACTTCTACGCTCTGCACGGAGAACAGCTGCAGGAGGAAGCTTATCCTGCAGCTGTGGGCTGCACACAGGTGCAGCAGGAGTTAAATAATTTAGCTTGAATAAAAATGCCATGACGATCTTGCGGCTCATCCATCAATCAGTCAGTTGTGGGTCATGTCCAATTTGATTTTGAAAAATCGTGAGAGCGAGTCCGTGAAAAACGACCCGCGAATTAGCGAGGGACTAGGTGAAGTGTAAAATTAGATGTCACACTTTAGAGAAGGCATTTTTATTCAACTGTCTTTAAAAGAAACTTAAAAGAACTTAAGTTATGAGCCAGTTTAATCTCTTTGAGGTTATTCTTATAAAAAAACAGGAACTTAGGTGGGAATTTAGGAATGGTAAAAAGTGATTTAGATGAGGATCTTTAGCTGCAGTTAGGTATATAGGTAGGTAAAAGGTCAAATATATTTTGGTGCAGACAGATTTATAAGCCTAAGCCTGGTTCTGTTGGAGGTTTATTGCTGTTAAAAGGGAGTTTTTTCTTTCCACTGTTGCCTTTGTGCTTGCTCAGGATGGGAGACTGTGACAAAGTGATGATTCAACACAATCTGCTGGCTTCCTTAGAGAACTTTTACTACCGGTAAATGGTCTTTGAATGTATGTGAATCGTTTTGTAAAGTTCCCTGAGACAACTTCTGATGTGGTGGTGCTATATAAATAAACTGAATTGAATTTATATGTACACATCAAGTTAGACACAAATCTAATTTTGTTAATAAAAATACAATTTTTAACACAAATTAACCCATTTTTTCTGTTGACTATTATCCACTCTCTTGGAGAAACAATGTTTTATTTTAATGTTAAAGTTGATAAATGGTGAAGTTTGACTAATTAGGGATTCTGAATTAGAATAATATCCTGTTCCTACAGAAAAAACAGCTCCCAATCTTTCCTATCCTGTTAATTTTTATAGTAATTTGTTGTTTTTCAGCAGCCCAGAAACTCTCCGTTTTGCCTAATTAGATACAAATACCCAAATGGAAAATTTGCAAACACCACGAGGTCAAAGCTCAGGGTGACACTGGTCAATAGCTGCAGGACAGTCAACAAAAAGCCACAAAACACAAGCCTGAAATCATACGGACAGAGCAGCAATCTGAGGGCGAGCCAACGTCTCCCAGACAACCCGGGTGTTGTGGGTCCTCTGGCTCTGCTGTTGGTTCAAACACACCCAGAGCTGAGAAGTATTTGCACATGCTGGGAAACTCTTTACCTCACTCCCCGAATCGCAGTTGCTGGAAACGTCCACTGGTGTAAACCTTTCTGCGAAGTCAGAAATTATTCAACACATGAGCTGACGTCTATTAAAAGGTGTCTCACACACTGCAGAAGCTTAAGGACAAAATAATGCAACACAAACACACCCACACGCATCCCTGATTACATTCACAGGATAAATCAGCATAAGGAACGTTTAGTCAAACACTGTAAATTCTTAAAATTGTGTGTTTAGAAAATACTCTGAAAAGAACCACCTGCAGGATGTGTGTGTGTTTAGGGGTGTACCTTTAAAGGTGTGACATGCTTCAGCTGAACAGTGCGACTCACGTCCTCCTCATTCACGCTCACTATAGCCGGCTGGAGGACTTTACTTGGCTCCAGGATGAGCACCTGCAAGAGCGATTCAAACACGTGTACCATTCAATATAAGAGTTTCACAATATCCGCATGGCTTTTATTGACGTTTAATGGTAGATTTATTTAAGCTGAGCACCCAGCTCAGGAGAGGTGGATCTTCTGATAATAATTTCCAAAAAAAAAATATTAAACTTTGTTTGGGATTTTTCAGTTTTTGTTCAGTGGATCTGGGTTTTCTTACTGGGCAGCGTTTTGTTGAGACGGTGGGTTTGCAGGACTGCAAAAGCAGCTCCAACCAGAAGTCCATTATATCTTGTTTGGGAGATTTCTCCTCAGGCGATTTAGCAAACTGACGGTACAGGAAGTACGTCTCCATGATGGACTCCAAATACCTAAAGGAAACTACAACTGTTAGTAAAACCTAAGATGTCTTAAAATGACTAAATGTGCTTCTGCATGCAATCCCAAGAGAAGTATTAAAACTCAAACATTGTGTTGTAAAAGACTCTCAGCTACCACCACACCCATTATTAGCTGAATATCTGTAAAACTCACTGATTTATACCAATTTGTGTTTACTGAGGTCAGTTGGCTGTGGTGGGCATCCTGAATTGGGGTGACAGCAAAAGTTGTAGATGTAGCCCCAGTGATGAGAATTTCTTAAAAAATATCAAGTTCCTGTGATATTTTGCTAACAATTAGATAAAGCTAACTAAATATTAACAACAATAATTTAAAACAGATCAGTTAGCTCTCAGTATAAGTTGGAATGACTCACTCACTACGACACCAGCTGAAATGAATTTGACATTTTGGCTTTGCTAACAAGGTTTAACCGTGGCGGCCATCTTGAATGTGGCCGACTCCTCACCAAGCAGGGGCCTTGATTCGATAGAGCTTCTCTGACGCTTCGATGACCTTCCTGTGCTCTTTAGCAAGGATGTTTGCTCCAAGATAAAAGCCAACGTCCCAGTAGTCCTTCATCTTCTCCAAGCTGCCTTTTCTACCAAGCAGTGTGCTTATGGTCACACCTAGACGTGAACATAATTAGAGTACAGCCACGTTAGAACGAGTCAACAGATGATGGCACCGTAAACAACTACAGGAACTGCACTCATATTCCAGGGAAAACATCTAAAGTTTGATACCAGCAAAACACTCAGCCGTAAAAACGTTGGAATCTATCTGTCATGGGTGTTTCCAGCAAAAGGTGCGAAAAGCTCTGATGGTATAGGGGTGCATGTGTGACCTATGCAAGTGTTTTATGGTTCATAGTTCTACTTTTATTCCAATCTTCTAAATGCAAAATAAAGCTGGGCAGAAAAGCATCTACATGTTTTTTGTCTGTTTGTCTCCATTAAATAAATGGTTTGGGTTTCTAAGAGATGCTCTTGTTTCACCTATTTTGCGCAGCTCAATGGACGTCTCAAATTCGTGTCCAGCCGCCATGAGGAGCACCACGCTGTTGATACCCGAGTGAAAAGTTGGCTCTGCTGCAAACGCTTTTTCATACCTAAAAAAAAAGGACAAAGGAATTGTTTATTGTTTTTTTGTCACATTAGGTGTATAAATGTCTGCAGTCCAGGTGATTGTTGATAGTTCACATGTGTGGAAAGATGCTAAGATTTAACAAACTGTTTTTTTTTTACCAGTAACAGGCCTGGTCTCTGCTGTTGGTGTCAGTGAACCCTGAGCTCATGAACATGTCTTTGTAGATCCGTCCACACAGACAGTACACATCTGACGCCACCTTTTCACCAGACTCCACAATCGGCAGAATTTCTTTTAAGGCCTTTTCACGATCTCCAGAGTGATTCCTCCTTAAACAAAAAAAAGAAGGAAAAATTAGATCATATATTTGACAAGAACCTTTAATAAATTAGAAACCACATGAAGCAAATAAAAGTCTCAAGCTGAGCTTGAATGATGCGCCGCTTACAATTGTTTTTTTAATCATGCTGACCAAATGAAAATGCAGCAGGTGTGCAGGTACCTGTTCAGAGCAAATATGTAGTGGAACTTGATATTCTGATGTTTTGCCACCTGACACGTGGGTAAATTATTCAGATTTTCCACCAGTTTAATCATGGCATCATAGTCCTGAGGAACAAAAGGAGTCCAGTCACAATGAATGTCAATCATCCTCACCATTTTTTCATTACCAGAACTGATTTGATATTAAATCTAGTCAAGTATTTTTATGTTTTAAGACAGATTATACACGTAGATAATCATAAAAAGACTACTGCAACCCTAAAACACACACCTGAACATCTCTATAGGACAACATCAGGTTCAGGACGATATCAGGAGTGAGCAGATCGACACTGTCCAAGCGTTGCTGGATGCGGCTCAGCTCCTCACTCAGGGCTTTGCCACTGAACCGCTCCCGTGCCGTTCGGATCTCATGCCTGACCGACTCCCGGAAGTACTCGCTGTTGACACGAGAACAAAGAGGCAAACCATTCCAACATTTCACAACCCCAACAGACGAAATCTGAACGCAAGATGTTTCAACAGGTAGAGCCCGGATGGCATAATAATACAGTGTATATATATATATATATATATATATATACACAGTACTAGCAGAGCCCTGAGGGGCGTGCCTCACCTGGACTGAACGTGCACGTTGTTCAGCAGGTGCACCAGTCTGTCCACCAGCGGAGTGAGAATGGTCTCCAGCTGGATGCTGGGCTGCATCAGTTCTTTGATGCATGACATCATTGTAGCATCGCAGGCTAGCACTTTGCCCTGAGGCGACACCACGTAAGTGATGAAGGTGTAACTCCCACACTGCTCCTGGAGGAAAACAACTCATCTTCATACAGATTTTTTATGACTTTTTAAACAGAAAAAAATATTAATAAATAGACAGAAGCCCTGTTAAGCCTTTCATTAAAAGTATAGCTTTACTAAACTACATGATAGTTGCAATGATAATTAGATTTGCCTCATGATTTAAAGTAGATAATAAAATAATGAGTTCCCAAATGATATTAATCCTATTAACATAAAAATGGTAATGACTGGAGGGAAAAAAACTGCTGTGATCTAAAATGAATATTGCTACCGGTACATAGATTTTATTTCCTTCTTTTTTTCTTTTTTTTTTTTTGCAATGCATTTTTTAAACGAGATGAAGTTTTTAAATCTGTTTTCTTCCTGCATCTTCCCATTTGTCGTCAAGGGTATTGGTCTGTACGCCCTTTTTTATTTTCTTGTACTTCTTTTTAATAGTAATGTGCATTTCACGTTCACTATGCAAAAAAGGGAGGCTGTCTTCCAGTGTGGAAGGAATGCAAAACATTTGTTTTTATTTATGGATATTTTATTACATTGTTGTTTTAATCACAACACAAATTTTGTCAAGCTACCTTATTGTAAATGTAGAACAGTTCAATTAAAAATAATGTCGCTTTTCATATATAAATGATTTAAGTGTGCTTTATGTATGTTTTAAATATAGATCATTTGTTTTCTTTACGTTTTTGCCTGGAATTTTAAATTTGTTGTACGCCATACATCCTGTTTTTGGGGGTTCGTATTTTTTTTTTTAATATAAAATAACAAATAAATTAGAAAAATTCAGTTAAGAAAATTTTGAATACAGTGATCAAAGCAAATAAATAGACAAGGATGAAAAAACGCTTATGAAATTAAAAGTGAAATGCAAATAAATATAGAAAAAGATAAACAGGGATAATTTGTTATATCACAGGGCATTTATAAATGCAGTAGTGGTGGTGAAGGGGTTAGAGAAGGTGAGCCTGTGATCGGAAGATCACTGGGTCAACTCCCCAGCTGTGCTCCACACAGAGGGCTGTGGTAGCTCGGTGGGCTCAGGAAGTGCATCTGGCATTAAAACAATTTAATTAGCAAGTCTTCATACGAGTTAGTTCACTGTGGTGACCCCTGAAGAAGGGAGCAGCCAAATAAAAACCAGGCATTTATAAATTAACTTATATTATGGCAGTTTTTGTCTTCCATATAAAGGCACACAAAATGGGCTAACAATGAACTAAATGTTAATTTGCCTAACTTCTCTCTTTCTAGTTGTATATTGTGAGTGTTTAAAGCTTTCAGGACTTCTGTCACTTCCTGAATGAGCCAAGTCAAAGCGGCCTAAAGGTGTGTGGCCCCACCAGGCAGGTGTTGAGGGCCTGCAGGTCCCCGTCCTGCTTGAAGCAGTACAGGATGATGTTGTTGGTCATGCTGAAGCTCTCCCTCACTGCCAGGTGGTAGAAGAGGGACGGCTGGCAGAACGAGTCCCGCATCTCCACCACCGCCACATCTGCGGGGGGGGGGGGGGGACAAAACGGGAGTGACTTTCTGTTTACTGCTCGTGCGCCTCCACGCCGCAGCGTGCCCGCACTTGCCTGCGTTGTAGAAATTATCCAGGACGTCCGTGCTTCCCGCCGATATCCGCTCAAACGAAACCGTTTGCAAGCAGGCGTGTGCGTCCGCGCACGCTTCCTTCAGGCACGTCAGGGACAAGTTCTCCTCCGTGTGCGGGACGGACGCGTCCTCGCTCGCGATGTACGCCACGGACACGGCTCTGGTCCGACTCCGCGGGGAAATGTTCTGTTTGGCCGAAGCGGCGGCGGCGCTGCTGCTCAGCTCCAACACCAGGGAGTCCTGCCACAAACTTCCAGCCGACATCCACAGGCGCTCCTTCCTCTTCGGCTCGCGCCAGCTCATGCGCCTGCGCTCCGTCGTGTACATTTTTTTCCGCTCCGGTCCCGCCGAAAGTTTTCAACGCATGACCTCCGTTTCGGACTTTAGTCGACAGAAATGGGGGAGCTTTTCGTCGTGAACTCCCAGGTGAGCCACCCGCATCCGCTGGTGCTGTTCGTCCCACATTCCCACTCCCAGAACTCTTCCACCGGACCCGCCTTCCACTGCTCCGCCCGTCCCGGAGGCCGAAACTCGTGACGTCACAGCCAGTCTCAGCTACGGAAAGTGATGAGTCGACATGTGAAACTCCAGCTCAGACTCAAATAACAAAAAGGCTATAAAAACTAAAAAATATGCAATGAATACAATTTAAATTTGTAACTCGCATTTATTTACAGTATTTCTGTATTTTGTTTTACTATTATGTATTTTTATTATTGTTCTGTTCTTCATTGTGTATTTTTTGACTGTTATAATTGAAGCAAAGTTCTAAATAAAGATTGGGGGGAAAAGTATTGGGTCTGCTTTTTTAGGTTTATTTTTATACATTTTCTACTTAAAACTGGAGGCAGCGCGGTGGCGCAACTGGTAGAGCTGCTGCCTGCAGTGAGAAGGTTGCCAGTTCAAATCCCGGTTTGGGTGGCCTTTCTGGGTGGAGTTTGCATGTTCTCTCCGTGCATGCGTGGGTTTTCTCCAGGTACTTTCCTCCCACAGACCAAAAACATGCATGTTAGGCTGATTGGTAACTCTAAATTGTCCCTAGGTGTGAGTGAGAGTGAATGTTTGTCTCCATGTGTCCCTGTGTTGCAACCTGCCCAAGGGGTCCCCCGCCTCTCACACAGTGATCGCTGGACATGGGCACCAGCACCCTCATGACCCAAAGCGGATAAAAGATAATGGATGGATTGTTAAAACTGTTGCAGCACTTTCCAGCTTTAATGCCACCATTTCATTGATAACTTTTCAATATGTCTCTTCTTAAATTTCCTTTTACCTTAAATAACTAAGTTATGTTTACACCGATGGGCAACTATGGAAATCCATTGCTGCCAAAATCCATCCATCTATAAATGATTTAGAAAAAAAAATCTCAAATGCTACTTTATCCTGCTTTTTGAAAAATAAATAAATATAAAGTAACATGAGGCAAATCCTGATTTTAAAAATTGGACCAAATTGTGGCACTAAATTGGATCAATATCCCTCCCCTTCATTTGCCCACTCTGGGCCCTTGAGCAAGGGCCTTAACCCCTACCATCTGCTCCCAAACAGGTCTCTTGAGAAGGAGGCCTCATGACTCAATGAGACTACCTGTATAAAGGTTACGATAAATAAATATTTAAGGTTTTTGCAAAGTGACCTCTTTGCATTTTATTAGACTTTTACATAACTGAAGTAGGGGTGTAGTGATCAACCCAAATACTGTACAGTTTAAAGCTAGGATCTGCTCATGCCTTCAACTACAAAAGAGCTTTTTTTAAATCTTTAAGATTTGCCATGTCCTGAACAACCAAACTTGTTGACAGTTTGTAGACTAGCGTGATGGATATTTGAATTTGTTTCTACTTTCAGTTTCTCGCTTTTGTTCAAGTGATATTCTGCATCAGAGTAGGTGGGTAACATCAAATGTAAACATTAAACAAACATGACAAATATGTCAGATAATATTTTGGTTCACTCTGATTGCACAACTTGAGAATTAATACATACATGCTAACATGCGCAGCATCCATAGTTACTTCTGTGAACACAGCACGCTGCTGTGACATCACACCTTCTGCACATGGAGGTCTCTTAAGACTGTTCACAATGGTGTTTGGTGGCATGGTAATCTGTCTACCTCTGGATCAGAGTAAAAAAATTGTGATGGAGTATCAAGACCTGCAGTGTGTACGTTACCCAAGTTATTTTGACATAAAATTGCATAATTATATCTTGTCATAATTCTGAGACTGTCTCCTAATTATACGATGCTAAATAATAATTTTTAGAAAGTGTCAATAGTATTAAAAAAATATAGATGCCAAGTCATAATTATGAGGTAAATGATGACCTACACCATCTTTTTTCCACTGAATGGCAGAACTGGGCTTCCATACAGGTGTAGTTGCTTTGATTTCTGAACACCAGTTTAAATGTTTTCTAATTCATAACGTTGTTTCCATATTTATCAGAACACCTGTGAAAATCATACTATGTACCTTTAAAAACTTCATTCCAAAATAGCTGTTAAAATATGTGATTTTTCTGTTTTAATTTAAATTTTTATGCTTCTAACCATTTCCATATTATTAAATGCTTGTTTGGAGGTTGGCGACATGATCGCTGGTTCGAATCCTGGCCGGGGACCTCCCTGGATGGAGCCTACATGTTCTCTCTGTGGGTTTTCTCCAGTCTCCTCCCACAGACCAAAAAACGTGCATGTTAGGCTGATTGGAAATTGCCCCTAAGTGAGTGAGTGAATGTTTGTCTCTGTGATGGAATGGAGACCTGTCCAGGGTGTACCTTGTCTTTCGTACAGTGAACACCAGATATGGGCACCAGTGACCCTTGCAACGACAACAGGAAGCAGATAAAGATGGATGGATGGATTGATGTTTGGGGGTTAATGTGATTCATACTGTTTTTGTAAATACAATTTAAAAAAGTGCTTACAGCTGAACTAGGCGATCAGTTTTGCAAATTCTTTCAATTTAGTCGTCGTTTCTTTCAGAAGAACTTTATTTTCTCTTTCCACCCAGAGTCTGTGATTCCATCATTCTCCCTCTGTTTACATCCAGAGATCAATATTTGTCACGAGTGCCTCATCAACATTTAAACAAAAGACTTGTAATTGTTATCAACCAAACATGATTCAGCTGATTTCACTCATCTAAAACAAACTATGTTGTCGACTTTTGGGAGTGAATGATGCGTAGGTCATTTTGAAAGCTGCAGACCCAGGCCAGCTGAATACTTCCAGTTCCCCTAATTTCCCCAAGACCAAGCTTTTTACATAAGAGCATACATTTGACAGAAATTAGCCCATTTAGAAAAACACGTTGCTATTTGTTTTAAGTGGTTTCCTCTTTTTGAATCCCTTTAAAAACATCATATGCATTTTATTTTTTATACACTTATTTCATGTCTTTTCAAATATATATATTTTTAGGAAGAAATGTTTTCAAATAAATCCTGAAGTTTTCAAAAATCATGGTGTGACCAAAAACAAACAATAGAAACAAAAAAAGAAACTATCAAAATTGTAGCGTTTATTTTTATTTTACAGTACAAAAATTAACTTTGAATATGACTGCATCTGATCTGACCTAAAAAAAAAAGAGGCAAGTTCCTGAATACGTGCTGTAGTGACACAAAGACACATGGACAGCATAAATTTTCTATTTGCACTACAAAAAGAAAAAATAAATCATAATCTGGATGACTTCAATGTTTATTCTGTCAATAATATTTTTAAACATAGGGTTGATATTCCAATGTCCCCTGACAACACGAGATCATTAAGATCAGTCATGCATTGCAGAAACCTGAGAGGTCTACCTTGAGACAGGTGTGGCAGATTTAAGCAGTTACTTACACAATGTACAAAACAATCCAACGAGCTTCTGTTATTTTATTTCCCACGATCACCGCTTCAGTTCAAGGCTTTATTTCTCATCAGCACATTAACATCGTTGTGGATCTAACCCGGTCTGAATGAACGTGGGTTATAGAGTTCGTGGGAATAATTTACTCATCAACCCCGTCGTCTTCCTCCTCCTCCTCCTCCTGTTTCGTGTCCACCTCGCTCGTGTCTGAGAACTCGTGCAGCAGGACGTACTCACGGCTGCTGAAGCCAAACTTGAGAACATCTTTCTCTTTGAGCTCATAGTAACGCTGGGGCTCGATTCGCTGGTTGTTCAGGTAGGTGCCATTGCCAGAACCGAGGTCAATGATGTAAGGCCGAACCCTGCGGCCAGTGGTGCCGTCTGCTTTTGTATACTCCACCAGTCTGAAGACACAGACAGAATGGCGAATCTTTACAAATTTTATTACATGGCAACAAAAAGTTATTTACAACATAAAGGGATGGTTAGCATTGGGTAGAAAAATATTAACTCAAGTTTACAATACAGTAGTCCCTCGTGTATCCCAGGGGTTACAAGTGAAAATTTGCAAGAATTTACATTGATTTCTGATTTGAAACAACAAACCAAAACAGTCCAACTAATAAATGTAAATCAACTAACCTAAAGCAAAAGTTTATTTAATCAAGATAACTTGATGTTTATTCACTAAGTTGAGTGAGTAGTACTGCCTTTCCTCACCAAGCTCTGTAGAACACGCAGCTCGGTACCAGTCCGGCTCAGTTCCAGTTCTGACTGAACCAAGGTGCTGCATCCACTGAACGCCAACTATGAATACTGTAAGGGCCGAACTTTTTCAGATCGAATCAAAAATATCCTTCCAGCAGAAAGCAACTTTGCCTTCTGGGTAATGTAGTCCTTTAGACTGGTGATGCAGTGTAGGCTTATTGGAGAGAAAACTACAAAAATGGCTGCTTTTTTTGGTGGTCGTATACAATCTTACAGTACTGTACTTTGAAAAATGGCAAAAGAGCAAGTCCGCAAAGGTCGAACCGCGAAGTAGCGAGGGACTACTGTACTTCTAAAACACAGCATACTGTAGACACCTGCATCACCTACCTGTACTGGAATACTGCATGCTGCTTGGAGCACGATGGGTGGTCGATAGGGATATCAGCGATTTTTCTCTGCCGTCCCATTAAATAGGCACTCTGTCTGTGAACGTACATGACAGGAAGGGGTTCATCATTTTTAAAAGGGTACAATCTCCACCTGCGCTTTGGGATGCGAGCCTCTGGCGGCTCGTTGTACTTGATCACCACCCCTCGGAACGTGTTGGTATCTTCCGTGAGCGCCCCTGACAGTTCAAAGTTGGGCTTCTCTTTCTCTGCAGCAGGACCTCTTGAGTCACTGCTCTCTCCTTCAGACCGTCCAAAATTTTGTTCCTCGTTTTCCTCTTGCCGCTGACGATTTTCCCTTCGTCTCTCGTTGTGTTGCTGTCGTTCAGCTTGTTGAGAGGCAAATGAGTTTCGTTCACGATGCCGTTCTTCACCGCGATCTCTGTCCTGTGACCGGTCTGTTTCCCACCTGCTCCGTCGCTCATCTGGCTGCTCGTTCCTCCGCCTCCGCTCATCACGTCTAGCCCTGTGCTCATCCCGTTCCTGACAATTGGAAAACCAAACAAAAACATGACTGAACGTTGAGACAGGTTATACTGCAATTTTACATTCTAATCACCTGCTTTATTCTGACATCACTGCTACGATGAGGACTGTGATTTTTTCTGTTTTTTGGAGATCTGCTGCTCCGTCTAACAGGAGAGGTCTCTCTTCTGCCTGGTGAGTGGTCCCTCGACCTGACTGGTGACCTACATGAAGAGCAAAAGAGACTCTTAAGCAATTACAAACAGGAAATAAATATTTGCATTAGAATGCAACTACTGTGGAATTTAAAGAACGGCTGAAGAAATAAACAGACGTCGCTAAAAAAAAAAAAAAAATCACAAAATAGACTTTCTGCACTGAAAACTCTTCGTGAAAAGTTAAATTGCACTTGATAATGGCTGCAGGGCTGCCTGCTGTCACAGATTGTATTCATAACCTTTATGGACAGCATTTCTCTGTGCACCTGCCACAAGTGTTAAAGCATCTTGGGGTTTTGTTCACAACTGAGGGAAAAAGCATGAGATCGACAAATGGTTTATTCAATAAGCCAGTTCAATGTGGTGAAGAGAGAGCTGAGCTGCAAGGAGAAACTCACTGTTTACTGGTCACTCAACTTTCTTATCCTCACCTTTGGACACAAACTTTGGGCAGTGACTGAAAGAACGAGATTGCAGATACAAGTGGTCAAAAAGAGTTTGCTCCTCGGGGTAGCAGGATTTTCTTAGAGATAGGATGAGAAGCTCAGTTATCTGGGAAAGACTAAGTAAAGCTGCTGATCCTCATCAATGAGAGGAGCCAGCTGAGGTGGTTCAGACAACTGGTACAGATGCCCCCTAGATGCCTTACTAGGTAGATTTTGCAGGCATGTCCAACTTGGAGGAGCCCCTGAGAAAGACCCAAGACACGCTGGAGAGACTGTCACTCAAATGGCCTGTGAACACCTTGGAATCCTCTCAAAAGAGCTGGATGCAAAAAAAAAAAACAAAACAAAAAAGATGTCTGGGCCTCCCTGCTCAAGCTGCTGCGACTGCGACCCAACTACAGAACACCACAAGATTACTGGTATGTTTGAATAGATGGGTGGACTTGTTAACGAAATAATAAACATGATTCATTTTTTGACAGAACAGCAAGAGGAATTCAAGTAACAGTAGTGACACACAGCTACCTTTGGTGTACTCAAGTCAATTTATTGCATATCTGAACAGCCACAAGAGGCAATCCAAAGCAAGCCACTTGTGGATTTTACAAATGTGACAATATTTATTTTGAAGTGCCCCCTCTCTAAGTCTTGTACTTCAGTCTTGAATTGACAAAACATTGCCACTGTTTGTAGATTTTTCAGGTAATTATTGTTCTGTTTGTATTACAAACACCAAACAATATTTGGAGGAATGGAACCATTACTGGTAATGGATGTCTATCTCTTCATTATAACTAGGGGCATACAGATTTGTTGTATCAGCCAAACACACAGTATCTGATAATGTCGACCATCATACATCAGTCTGTCAGCCAATAGAATATCATCATCTTATAGATGTAGCCAGTTTATCTGATGTGTCCTGGCTGAGTCAGATTGACTTAGCCCTAAAATGGACATTTACTTATTTTGTGTTTCTTTAATTTGATGACCAAGTAAACATAGAAAATGCATTTGCACTGGCTAAGCAGTTGTTTTTTTGTACATTTTGATATAAGTATATATTGAATATTTTAGCTATAAAAATCAGATCTCAAAGACAAAAGTATGAATGGCTGATATATCTCAGCTATTCAGTTACTCGTAACATGCAGTACGTACCAAGTATTTTTTAATACATAATTTGTTTCTTGAACCAGACTTTGTTTAGCACTATTTTGAACTTCATTCCTTGTACCTGAATGGGACGTCATATTGTGCAAATAACTAAATATGTAAGAAAATAAATAGCTTGGAGAAATACTGAAAGCAAAAACGACCTCGATACAAGTTACAGTACACGGTGTTGTATATTTGCTCAATTTGCTCTTAAAGCTAAAAAGAGAAGTCAGTAGATAATCACGGTCGACAGATCTCTTGACCTAACTACGTTTAAATACAACTAACAAACAACAGTAACAGTTAACGTACAGTCAGTGAGTAACACGTCTGAAAATATTTTGTCGTACCATCGCCACGCTAAAAACATCATATTCTTTACGGTGAATATTACATTAAAAGTAAATATATATATATATATATATTTCTACCCTACATGATATCCCACCAAGACTGTTAAAGTCACAACATGTACCTGCTCGTTCTTCTCCTCTGTGGGCTGGAGTTGTCGACGGATCTCGACCTGGAACGGCGTGATCTTTGCGGCCTAGTGGGGCTCACTTTCTCCTGTTTTATCTTCACTTCCGGCACCCGCATCGGAGATTCTCTTCTCCTGTGTCGCTTCTCTTTGGCCATTGTCGAATAAAAATATAATTCAACCTCAACGTGTAATTTCCACACAAATACGGACAAAGAAAAAAAAAAATGTTCAAACGGTTACCAAACTTCTTATTGCGCTGGAACACGCACTTCCGCTTCCTTTTGTTTGCTGGGAGTTCATCTCCGGATAAAACTGTTCTCTTTAAACATTAGTTCCGCTTTGACTCGTTGTTTTTTTTTTTTAAAACACGTTTATCTTTTAAATACAACTGCGCATGTAATAAAACGTAGAAAATCATCAAATTAAATACCAGGTAGTTTTTTTGGCTATCTTTTAAAATTTGCTGTTTTAAACGTGTTTTTTAATCGAGATCCATGCTGACGATGTTACCATGACAACACAAACAATCGACACAAGCTTTTAAAGACCGCCGATGTTTTCGTTTTTGAGGGAAATCATTAGAATTTTTTTTTATTCAAAACGAAAAATACAATGATTCCACCAGCCGAAACTCTCTTGAAGTACGATAATCCAGTTTTGATCACAAGCACAAAGAGCAAATCACCGAAGGTAAGTCGATTGACCAGCAGCAGTAGCCTACTAGTTCGTTTGACGGGTAATTCACGAGAAAGGTTACCTCAGGGCACCGCACAAGATTAACATTACAGTTAGTGAAAGTCCTAAATCAGCAGATTGCATCAAGTCTGCCTTTGTCACAACCTCTCATCCTGAGCAAGCCCCACTGGTGACAGTGGGAAGGAATAATTCCCTTAACAGTAAAAAAAAGATTATAACAGAATACTGTATAGCTCAGGATGATCCACCTCGACTGGCTGGAGATAAAGAGGGCAGGAATGATAATTAAAATGTCTGGTCCATGATGAGTACTTTCTATGAGGAAAGAAAAAAACAGCTCAATGATGGAAATAATTGAAGTAGAAATTGAGCAGAACATGCAAACTCCACACAGACTGGGTCTTGAACCCACCTTCTTGATGAGAGGCAACAGTGCAGGTAACCAAATGCTCTGACTTGTACATTTCAAAACTCCAAGAATCATTAAACCTGCAAAAAGGACGGCAAAGAGCTGTGTGGAAAATATGGAACAATAGATCTTTAAGATCTAAGAGTTTTATTGGAAGTAACATTTTTAATTATGAATTTAATGCCATCTGAAGATAAATATAATATATACATATATTATTACAGAGACGACATTTAAGAATGAGCTTTCAGTTGTCAGACAACCCTGCACCCACTCCACCTTCTACTCCAAAATCTGCCTCCGGCCCAGAGCCAGAGAACGAGGACATCCTGCACACCATACTTCCACCCAGGTAAAGTGTCTGGATTTACAGTCAATTGTGAGTTGACTTCAGCTCTGTCAACCTCTGTTAATGCAGGGAATGGACAGAGGGAAACGAGATGTGGGTGCAGAAAGTGTCCAGTACACCCTGTACCAGAACAGATGTTGTACGCTTGGAGGAACTCCTGAACACAAAGCTGCAACAAAGACAGGCCAGAGAAACAGGCATCTGTCCTGTGCGCAGAGAGCTTTACTCTCAATGTTTCGGTAAGGAGGCAGTTGAGATGCTCATCATTCACACCTAACACCACTCTTTATAGCGCATTTTGATATATACATGGCTGGAGTTGACTAGATTAAATACAAACTCAATTTTTACATGTCTTTTAAGATGAACTAATCAGACATGTCACCATCATGTGTGCTGAGAGGGGCCTGCTGCTGCTACGGGTCAGAAATGAGATAAATATGACTTTGGCTGCCTACCAGGTATTGTACGAGAGCAGCATAGCTTTTGGTATGAGGAAAGCACTGCAGGCTGAGAAAGAAAAACATGACCAGGAGAAAAAGGTAAATTATTATGAGCAAAAAATAACTATTGCAATTGTAACATAAGTCCACCAGAGGGCGCCATTTTCTTATTTTACAGTTGCTAAACAAATGGGATTTTAATGCCTTACATCTGTTTCACAGATTGCGGATCTGGAGAATGAGATACAAGATCTGACACAGCAGCTAAACAAACAGAAAGCCAAATGTGATGCCCTTGAGAAGAGAGAAGCTGAAAAGAGACGAGTGGAGGAAAAGAACTTCCTTGAAAAAATTCAGTTCCTTAAGAAAACAAATGAACAGCTCCAGGTGACGATTTAGAAACAGGCCAGAAAAACATGTTTTTGTTTCATTCGTGTGAAATATTTAAATAATTGTAATCATGTCTTTCTTTTTCCAGAATCAACTGGAGGGAACATTTGCACCCAAGAAATAAAAGCTCAAGGGCCTCATTGTGTTTTATACAGGATTTTATAAAATTTATAATTGCTCTTACATCTCTGTTTCATACATTAGTCTGTATGTCTTTTTTTTATTGTGTATACTTCAAACCATCAACAAACAGCACATTTCTCTTTATTAATAAAAGCAGTGCACTTGTGAACGATTGATTCTGAAACAGTTCTCAGTAAAAAGGAGAAAAAAGCTGACAAGGAAATGTTGAAATTTCTTGTAGCCGCACGGCCGTCTGACAAACACTATTCAACATTCAGCTTCATTAGTTTCTGTTAATTTGTCATTTCAATAAAATTTACTCGTCTAATTTAAATATAGACACTGAGGCTACTGCTTTGATCTTTTAGCCGTTTGACCCTCTATTGGGAACTTTCTGTTCTTGTTCTTGTTCTTCACATTGTGCGTTTCATAATAACGCACCCCGACTTTCTTCACCTTCTTAGCACGGTCCAATGCTCTTTTCTGTGGATGGATAAAAAGAAGGCATTAAAACCTTTATTTTTTTTTTAACTTTCCCGATTTAAAGACATTCACAGTGTCCTCTCAGACAGACTGTCTGATATTAGTAAAAACAAATGCAGGAAACCTGTTTGGACGTAAGTTTGCGCGTCTTTGTGGCCTCCTCGTCATCCTCGGTTTTCCTCTTCTTGCTCTTCTGGTTTGCAGCTGAATTTGAAGACAGATGGACAAATCTGTTGTCAGCGCTTAAATGTCGACCTGACCCAGCCAAAGGGAGGTACCGCAGAAAACTATTCTCTACCACATTCTTCATCATATTTTTTGTTTATATTTCCAAATTCAAACCCAGAAACATACCCGTTGACTGGTTTCCTCTCTTCTGGGCTTGTTTGGCTGTTTCTTGTTTAGTCTTCATGTCTGTGAACAGTTTGTCAGAGAGTGCCTTTGGTATCCTGTCCAAAAAGAAGAAAAACATTCTGGTTTTAACCAAACAAAGCCAACTTTCTTTTGAAATCGTCTAAAACCGTGGTTCCCAAACTTGAGGCCAGGACACCAATGTGAGCAAATAGGGCTCCTTGGACTATCTACAGCTATCAAAGTACATTTTTAAACGACTGCTTATGATCCATTTACACCATAATTGTTACAAACAATAAAAACATTTGATCTAAATTGATAAAATAAATATAATTACATATGTTCAGTGTATGTGCTATCATTAGATCCTTATTTACCGGTAAGTTAGTAGCATTTTATTGTCTAAATAAAATCGTAAATAGATGAGGTCACACATTTTGTTCCTATTATTTTCTTTGGCCAGAATCTAAAGGTTTGTAAAACCACTGCTCTAAAATAAACACAATCTGAGTAAAAGGCTGAGATATGAATTTAGAACCAAGTCTGTGGGCTGAAATTTAAAAAGGAGGGGAAAAAAATAAATGCAACCACACAGTGGTAACAGACTGTCCATATGTTGCATTTTACTTTGGTTGGGAAGCTTTTATTTTCTTACTTCCTGTTTCTGCATCACTTCCCAAATGTTTGCACCACTCTTCCTAATTATTCGAGCCTAGCCGTACTGAGGCGAGGTGAGCATGCTGAATTGTCTCCCACGTGCTACAATGTTATAAAACAGTTGCAAATATTTTGAAACTTAAGTTTGTTGTTTGCTTAATTTGAATCTGTTAAGGTGATTTTTGATGTTTGACAGCACTTTATTGGGTGGAGTTCATTCAGGTTTTCCCATGCCATTGTAATTCTGTACTTCCTTTCTATTTTCCCATTGAAGGCGTGCGTGTGGAAGCCTGGGTGCACGAACTGCTGTGCTGAAACTTTTTCGTTTTGACAGAATCAATTTGCCCTGTCAGCTGCAACACCTTGGGGTTCTTGTCACTGGTTCTTTGACCAACGAAAACACAGTGCTGAGTTAATTTGCACAAGACGAGTCAGAAGACCCCGGCTACATAAGACTTGAACTTAAGAACTGACCTGATTGCAGAGAAGTGCTTGGATTTGGCTCGATCCAGAAACTGCTTGTACTTGGTAATTTTCTCGTCGAGCTCACGAATAACCTCCCGTGAACTCTTTTTGCCGTTTGCCTTTGCAGTTTGAGAGGCTGTAGCCTGCGAGACCTCAGTCCCTTCGTTTGATGGCTCAACATTAGCCTCCTCCTCCTCCGCACCGCCACCTTCTTCACCGTCTTCATCATTGTCCGAGCCAGAGTTGTCGGACAAGTCCAGGTCTGGCATCTCCACTGGTATCAAGTCTTCCTCGTTGAACTCTGGCGCCACGTTGATCTTTCCAAAGTTCTGCCGGACGTTACAGAGGATCTTCTGGACCTGCTCCTTCTGTCTCTGCAGCTGTTCCTCCTGCTCCCCTGAGACGGTGTCAGGATTGTCCGGCTGCTCCTCCGGCACATTCTCCATTAGAGCTGGTGGTCCTTCAGCTGCCGATGTGTTTGCATCCTGGAGAAACGTCAGTAAAGCAGGTTTAGACAAAAGGCGCAGGCTGGCGACAAGTTCTGAGGAGTTCTGACAACGCTTACGTCTTGATCTCCCTCAGGTCCAGGAGGTTTCACAAAGAAGGGGATGCGTCCTCTCTGCCAGTCATTCAGCACCATTTTGGCGACTGTGCTGATATTAGGCTCACCCCCCTGCATGAAACAGATACAACAATGCTCCGGTTTAAAATGGATTCACTCACCTACAGCTGAAGTCATTCAGACCAAAGTTACAGTGAACCTGAAGGTCTCAGAGTGCAACGATGTGAAGAGCATGAGCACGAAATACAAACATGTTTTTGACCAGACAGAACATTTGTGATCTTCATAACGTGATTAGTTAAAAACATATAAAATGTTGAAATATTTTCTGATTTCTTCACTCTGTAAACAAGGTTTTAATTATTAATCAACACTTGTGTTTAGTACCACCACAATGATAAAAAAACGAGAAACAGAAATAGCTCTCTAAGCAAATCAGATTTAAATATTGTAAAATTCCTCAAAAGACAAAAAAAAAAAAAAAAAAAAGGCGACCTTCAGAAGTTTTCCAGAACGAAACGCCAACTTTTCCAGAAAGTCTTCAGGGGATGTCCATGCTGGGACACGGTAAGTCTTCTGAATGTACTCAGGCTTGGCTCGCTCCAGTACGGCACCGATGTGCTCTTCTGGATTCTTGATCTTCTCTACTTGAACCTTTGCAAAGAAACGAAGAAGAAGAAATGTACAACACGAACTGCTCCCTTGGTAAACCTTTAAACTAAATGATCTTCAGGCTCTGAATCTCAGATGATCAAGATGTTTTTTTTTAAAGTCAGGTCAGACGTTCTTAATCAAATCCACTTTAAAGCAATTTTCTCACTCAAACATTCCCTCAAGCTACGATACCCCATATACAGTTGATGGATAAGTTTCTTTATATATAGTTTCACACAATTTTATTCTCTTTGCAACATTTAAGTTTTAAGAAGATTGTGTAATAAAATACTGTATCTGTAAAACTTCAGACCTGAAAATTAACACTTACCACTCCCTTCAAGACAATATCAGATTCGCTGTCCTCTGATGGGTAAACGACACCGGGGCAGTCGATGAGAAAGATACGCCTCATGAGAGTGATGTACTGCCACACCTACACAAGCCAGGAGGATAATAACAATAATTTCCAGTTCACCTTGTTAGAACTCACCGACTATCTCTATGTAACGTTTCATCATATTTGTCATCCTTTAACCTTTGATTTAACCTGGAGAAATATGCACAATAATACCAGTGTACCTGTTTTTAATGTGTACAAATGACAATAACAGTCTATTCTAAAGTGCCAGTGACATGCATATCCTAGAAATACAAAAAGTTGAAGAATACGTCTTAATATTTAAGAAAGTTGACATAATATTCAAGATTTTATGCATTTTGTTACAGAACTGGCATCTTTTCTTTTGAACTTTGCACAACCAACGTGAAACAGTAATCTTTAAAAGGTCTTTGTTTACTGAAACATTATTTGAACCACGTTGTATTTATACAATTATCCATGCAAGTCTTTTGTGGTCAACTTAAATATTCATTTTAAGTTGACTCTTGGGGATGGATTTGCAGTATTACTGATTTGATACTTCTCTCCTGTTGCAGTCTGTAACAGATGAAACATCAAGTTCACCTTGGTTTCTCCTGCGATGGGAGCCACGTTGCAGACCTTCTTAGACCGAAGAGTGTTGATGACTGAGCTCTTTCCTACATTTGGGTAGCCAATGAAGCCAACGCTTATCTGTTTCTTGTCTGTGTGGAGCTGTGAAAAACAAACAAAATGACTTCTGTTTCATTTAAAAAATGTTCCTCCTAAATAAACAAATGCAACTCGAGATGCATCTTAAATGATATCAGAAAAACAACAATTGATTTATTTATTCATACAATTACAAAGAAGCTTGAAACAGCAACAAGATTGTTTTTCTGGATTTTCAAACCTTTAGAAGCTGTTGCATAATTTCTTCTCAGAACTGCCATATCACAAGAAAATGTCTAAAAGTGGCTTTTAATGCGTTATAAATATGATATGTGGTAAAGTACCTTTTAAAATAAAAAGATTACCGGTACTTAGAGACAACATTTTGGATTCACTAAACCACTTGCTGTTCTAGGTGTATGTAAAAGTCCAACAAGCTAACCACCGCTAACACATGAGAAAAGAAAGTGCAGACAACACTGTGCAAACGTCAACTTCTGGAAAAAGATGTTCGGAAAGATGAAACTGGCAGTATTTTGGGGATATGTGAGTTAAAAGAAGGGTTTATGATGTGAAGCGTACCACATCATTAGTCAAACATGTTGGAGTCAGAGTTAAGGCATTACTGCCAGAAGAACAGATTATTGGTGGTTAATGATGATGTGACTGGTGATGAATGTAGAAAGTTCAAAAATCGTCTCAAATTCTCAACTACTTCAAAAACAGAAAAGGCACTTTAAAACACAAATAAATATGGATGAAAATAATTTGGAAAGAAAAAAATTACACAAGAACATTTAATTAGAAGTAATTTGTTTTGAATTACTGAGCCATTCACATAACTATGACCAAAGTAAACAAACTATTTAAAAAGACCCCAAAACAGGAAGCAACTGAATTAAGTAAATCATATCAACAAGCTCAGACATCCAGGTAGATAACAATAAAAAAAGTTAAATTGTGTCATCTGAACCTGTTTCTTTAAATGAGAAATGTTTCGTCCCACAGCCAGAGGACTTCCTCAGTCTTCGGCCTTTATCTGAACCCCTTAGCCTTGGTTGCTCTCAGACTGTTTCTGAGAGTAGCAAGTTGGCCACCTGGCCTAAAACATTTGATTGTTGTACTGTACATGATGACTGATTGTTTTGGATGGGTGTGTTTCACACGTGTTAAAAGGAGGTTGGCTTGAAACAACAGCAGTGAAGGCTACCTATGGGACAGATTTGATGGCAAGCAGTAGACTGAGGAAATCCTCTGGATGGGGGCAAAACGTTTCTAACTTAAAGAAACTGGTCCAGATGACATGATCTTAACTTTTTTTAAATTATTCATATCAACAAACCTTGCACTCACAAAAACAACAGGTGGGTGTCGACACTGATAACAGTTTAGGGATTGTAATTACAGGAGGGTGAAAATGTGTGCCTCATTTTGACTGTGATTATGTGTGAACAAAAGTGTTGAAGCCAAAGCTGCTGGAATTGACTTGTTTCAGCCTAACGTTTGATCCTCTAACTCTTTACTAATAACCAATAACAAACGAGTGTCATTTAGGAAAAGGACAAAATGCAAATATTATCCAATGACGACTCACCACTTGTAAAATAACAAAAATCTTCTCAGACCTAAAGAACCAAAACCAACCTTCCTAAAAATACTAAATTAATCACATCACAACATTTAAAGCTGTTAAACGAACCCCGTGATCACTGATAATATTGGCATCTGAGAGAAACCCCTAATAATAATAATAATAATAATAATAATAATAATAATAATAATAATGTGTTCTTGTTTTAAGATTTCCAACAACTGAACAATTGGTTCAGCAACTAACAAATGGTTAGTCTTATTCTGCTCCTTTATGTACTTGCAGTTTGACGTTGCATTAAAATCAAATCAAGGATTTTTGAATTGGAGCCATTTGTTTACCTTCCCAAACTGTCTGAGGAGCTGGATGAGAGAGCCTTTACCAAAAGAGTTGGTCAAGCTGGCGTGGAAGGCCAGAGTCGGGTACTCCTGGGACAAAATGGCTACCCAGCGTTTCTGGTTCAAACATGATCAGGGAAAAAACAAATAAAGTCACAATGTCATAATTTAAAAAGAGAGTCAGCTACTAAAAGTCAAACCCAAAGATGAACACTCTTTAGAACCTCACCGTGACCCAGGTGGGGATGAGGTCACACTTGTTCAACACAAAAATCAGATGTTTCCAGGGTTTCTCTTTCTTCAGATATGTCTCGATGTTCTTGGATCGTGTTCCCATGGGATCACGGGCATCCAGCACTTGGATGACGACATCAGATGAGTCAATCACCTGTTCAATTACAAAACACATATAAATTTAAACACGTGCAGAAGCAACGCAACTTATTTAACGTTGATTCATTTCACCCGGTTTTAAAGTAAACCACCACTGCACATAGAAGCTGAGTTTTCCTTCAACGTAGCCCCTAAAGTTAAAAAGTGGTGTAGACTCTGCAGCTGAATGTAGGACTGTGCCTGTGATTTGGTCATTTGTTAAGATGCTGCTACAAATATGAACAACACGAGCAGAAATGAGCTGTAAACACTGAGTGGAGGTGTAAAACTTTTACCTTGTAAAGTTCTCCCCAGATTCTTTTGGACTGTCCTTTTTTATAGATCTCCTCACGTACTTCCTCACTGTTGCAGCAATCAGAATAAAGATCACTTTATGTTAGCAATTCAACAACCTCTGACAACTTCTATATGTATTAAAATAAGTGGGAATCTTACCGGACCCCTGTGTCTTCTGTTACCAGGTCTTTGTCTTTGTCTGCGTTGTAGCTCAGCGTCGACGCCTCTGCTCGTTCCACAAGATCCTTCACATCTTCAACCATGAGACTGGGCCTCTTCCTCTGAGCCTTGGGTCCAAATGTGTTCTCAAAAGCCTCTGTGTCTAAAATGTGCACCTTTGAGTTCTGCAACAATACAGGAACAATATGTTCTAAGAGAGCACTCTATTTTGATGATTAACACTAACCCACAGGAACACAACCCGTTTACCTCACCTTTATTACCCAAAAGGTCCTCAAAGTGTTTATATGTCATGTCTGACTGGTAAATCATTTTTATAGTTATACTTTCTTGCAATGCACTGCATAAAGATCATAAGAAACAAATTATGACTGTGTGTTTATTGTTACTAAAGGGAACTTCTGGTTATTGGTTGCAAAAATAATTACATAAGTACATCTAACTACGGTACTTCAGTTTTTTTTATACGACGTCTTGTTTTCAAGAGAAATTAAAGTCCATGGCGCAACAACAAAGATAACTTTATGTTATTTGAAATAGTCCTGATGCTGGATTGGAAATGTTGAAGCTTGGCAAAAAAGAACTGTCTCATATGAAATGTCAGAACTGAATGATGATTAAAAAGAAACATTAGTTCATTTCACCTCATAAAACTCAATAAAACCAGCTACCCACAAAAGAGCCCTAATCCTGATCTGGAACGCTTGATAAAAGCAAGATTGAAAAACTTAAGTGTACTTGGAACGTTACTGAATATAAACATATAGCAATTTATAAAAAGCACCCCCACACCCACTTCCCTTTTTTTTTTTAAACAGAACAGGTTAATAGTGTTTTTATACTCACATGAGCTTTGACTCTGTCGTGTAACAGAGACATAGGAAGTTTACTTTGTTTCATTACAACACGATATGGATCTTTCTGTACTGCATCCATCTCTTCTTGAAACTTCTGAAGAGACGACTGCTTGATCACCCGGGTGTTTGCTAAAAAATACATATTGAGAATATTCTGGTCAAGATTTCATGTTCTAATCATATTTACAAACCTATGTCTCATCAGTTTGTCCATTATCACTTCTAAGGCATTGATGAGTTAAAGAAAAAGCATTAAAACCTCTGAAATTGGGTTATCAAGTCATCTGCAAATAAAATTTCAATATAAAATTACTTAAAATGTTTCTTTCAGGGCAAACTTAATTTGATAAAATATATGTTCTACAGGAAACCAGGAAGACAGCTTCTCATCTGAACACATACAGGTACATACATTTAGACACATTTGCATCTGTATGTGTGTAATCAATAAATCATGAAATTATTAAACATCTCAGCTGTACTGTTTGCATGCTTGTTTGTGCCTCAGCTGACTCTTACAACTCCAGGATATCTGCATGTTTCAGCAAGTTCAATTTAAGACTTCAAACTTTTTTTAATGCCACCTTCAATGAAATTTAAGACAAAAAAAAAATCTATGAATATAGACAATGGTTGGGGAATTGTGCTGTATTACAACCAAGCATAGCATGTTTGTCACTTAGTGAGACACATTCAAATTTATTTTTTTACCTGTTTATTTAATATAACGTTATTATTCAGTGCTCTCTGGTTCAGTAGCTGAATGTACAAGTGCAGTTATGTGGTTAGAAACATTCAATAAAAAAGACATATACAGAATATTTCATGGCATGAGGCTCAATTGTGCCTTCATCTCCAGTTTTGTCATCAGGCACAAAGACATCATGCAGCCAATCTGCAGAGTACCATACAATAGCATAGACAACAGCCAGAAAATATACTCACCAAACCATTTGATATTAGGTTCAACTCTCGCTACAGTTCCTGAAGCTACTGAGGACTGGTATTGTAAAGGTTTGATGACTTTTCCATGTTTATTACTGGGAACAGAAGCACAGGATCAGTGTGAACAGACTTACTACTACATTTCACCAGAAAACTTCAAATTATAATGTAATTTAGTGTCACTCATTACCATCTTTGCTTTTGTCTATACATATTCAGACGGTTGATAGTGGCTCGGTCCCTCATGTTGTTCCCACCAGCTCCTTTGAGTCGATCTGCGAAAAAGTTGTAACATTCATTTACCAGTTTTTAATCAAGCAAACCTACATTTAATAACTTAACAGACAACTTATTAGACTTAACTTACTCTACAGCAAGCTTACATTGTTTAATGCTGTGTAATAAAGTGGCTGATTAATTAGGTGTTAGTGGGGCATAGAGATTTCAAGTTGTAAAGCATTTTTTCCAATTTTAACTTTATGTTAATTATTAAATAATTCGACATCAATAAACTTATTCAGAAAATGAAACTATAAATAGCAACTAATGCATTTTCAAACAAGCAAAAGTGGCTTATTGTAGACTTCAAGGTTAAAATGTTTATCTTTTGTCTCTTTGGTCAGTAAGAGAGAGAGTGTGTGCAACATATTGATGTCAAACTAAAATAATATTTAGGTTATCTTATGTGCCATTGTTCAAAACGCTGTATTTCCATAAGGTTATTTTACCCATTAAAAAAAAATCGAAACCGAACATAGATTTATTACAGTACTGTACATCGATTAGCCGCATTAGCGTTAGAATTGGGTGTAAACAAACTGTAGCTTACCGGGGTTGGAGCTGGACGTCGAGGGGTTTATCGAGCATTTCCCCTTGAACCGAGGCTTCACCATGTTGAACACTTACTTTGCAAGACTTCCCACAAACAAAACAAAAAAACAATAACCCAAAATCAGACCAGGGTGTCTGAAAACTGAAGTTTAATGATTTTCCTCCCTGTTAGCTTGAAGACACGGAGTCTGCACGTGTCACTACAGCGAAACAGGAAGTACGTCATCGCTATAGGAACACGACCAATCAGAGAGCTGCTCCTGGAACTGCAGAGAAGCAGCAGTAGCTGAACACAACAGAAAAAAATAATAATTGTGCAGGTAATTTTTGTGTTTAAATAATGATGAAGGTTTGTTTTAAATAACTTTTAAGGATGACAGGACAACCTTTATTCTGAATTCAGACTTGTGAAACGCAGCGCTGACAATTTCTGCCAGAAGAGAGCGCTATTATGACATGACGTATGATATTTCCTGCTGACTGACAGCTGCATAGCTCTTAAAAAAGTACAGCAAGTTATAGATCTGTACAAAGCAGTGTTTAAATTGTTATCTCACATTTCACTTAAAAAATATGTTTATGCTTCTTCAACTTGTCCCCACTTCAAAATGAAATGCAGGTGAAAACTTTTCATTTGTCTTGAAAAGTACAAACAAAAATGAAAGTCTCTGCTGATGTTCTGGTTGCTGAACAAAAATGTTTGTAGGGGGCAGTGTTGATGAAATTAGACCTATCTGATATAGGAATGAGTGAGATGCTACTTTTTCTTTTTGCGATGACGTTATATTCATAGTTTGTGTATGATATGTTATAAAAGTGTGGCTCAAAGCCAAGGCAGGCAAGTTCAGTCTGCAGAGGCGCCATTCAGTTTATACAGCAGGGAGACAGGAATGTTCTCTGTTCAGTTTCATACAGATGAAAACTGAACTGAGTTCATCAGCAATTCACCAAATAAATTGGTATTATTGTTTTAAAACAGGAAACAGACTTTTTTTTTTTAAATTTTGCACTGACATACATCATTTATCTATGAAATAAACAGATTACCGGTTAGATTTCAAATTACAGTATATTCATCTAGAGCTCCCTTTATTTAAGTTCTTATTGTCTTTTAAAAATTTTGTCCCCTTCTTAAATGCTAGAAATGCACTGGACTTATTTTCTTGGTGCAGTTGTCCAGTTGCATTCTGCAAAGGAATCTCACTAACTTTAACTCCAAACGTAATTATTTTCAGTCTTTTACCTAAACACATTCTTTCAGTTTGGTAAGACATTCACAGCACTTAAGGTGAATCATTATTTAAACAGAAGCAACTTAAAATGTGCTTCTTTTTTTGTTCAGCATGCAGAAGCATTTGTGTATCCATGTGATCTAGCACCTGATCCAAAAGACGAAACGTTTCAACAAAGAAGAATCCGTCCAGAAGACCTGACTTGACCTTGTTAGATTTTTCTATCTGGATTATTGAGCACGCATCAGGACATTCTGAACCACTTTGACCAGGATTGTCTCAAACTAGTTCGAGTGTTTGAGCAAGCAGCAAGGAAGAGGGCAGAATTCAACCTCAAATGCAGATGGAGTGGCACCTTTCCTAATTGTTTGCAACTCAAATCTTCTGTCAGCGGCTACCAGACAAGCAAGATCCAGAAGGCACAGATCCATTGAATGAACGGGGTTTCAGACTGAAGAAGTCTTTTGGATAAGACGAAACATTTCAGCAAAGAGAAATCTGTCCAGATGACCCGACTTAACCTTGTTAGATTTTTCTACCTGGATTAATGAGCATGCATCAGGACATTTAGTTTATTATTGTTGACAATTAGATTGGTGCCATAAAACACATTTTTTCCTCCTCAAAAAAAGCCTCCATAAGTTAACACCTTCAATAAAGCAAATTAAAACATAGTTTACACTATCTACTTTTTTCATCTTGATAAATACTGTACAATAATGTATGCCAGATGGTCCCTTCATTTTTATTTTTATTTCAGGTTAAGCACCTGGTTGGGTGAACTTCATGTAACCCTCTCCATATGACTATTCATATGTATGCACAAAGTTAGGAAAGGCTCACAAGAAAATGTTCTAGTTGTGGCTCTGTTGTGCATTCAGGAATTAAAAGACAAAAATCCTCCATAATCAACAAGACAAACTACAACCACAATCTTCTAGAAAACAGCAGAACTGCAATTTTTTTTTTAAATCTAATAAAAAAAAAAAAAAAGTGACAGTTCCGTAAAAAGAAGTCGTCAAATTTATTTGTGTAGCACATTTACAACAAGAACTGTTACCAAAGTGTTTAATAAAAAAATCACAGGATTAAATAAAAACAACAAGATATATTTACATATTATATATTTATGGAATAAAAACATAAAAGCACAAAACATAATCAGCAACAATTAAATACTAAATCAGATCACAAGGAGTTAAATGCCAGGTGTGTTTTGAGGAGAGATTTAAAAGCAGGGACTGAAGTGGCCTGTTGAATGATGATGGGCAGATTGTTCCAGAGTTAAGGGCCCATGACTGAAAACGCTCGATCTCCTCTGAGCTTCAGCCTGGTTTTTGGTACCACCAAAATCACCTGGTCAGGTGATCTCAAAGCCCGAGAAGGAACATAAGGATGGAGAAGATCGGAGAGGTATGAGGGTGCAAGGCCATTAATGCACTGGAGACATGAAAGAGAAGGCTGACTGACCCGCATGCATAAAGTGAGTTACAGTTGTCCAGCCGGCTTGTAACGAATGCATGGACTATTTTTTAAAGGTCGGATCTGATCAGCACAGACTTAAGCTTAACTATCTGCCTTAGATGAAAGAAGCTTTTTAGAAGAACAGAGTTGTTCTTTTTATTAAACTTAAAATCCTCTTTTAAAACTATCCCGAGATTGGTAACAGTCTGCTTTAGATATGGCTGAAGGGAGTCCAGGTTTACAGTATTAGTGACAGCGGCAGAGCTAGGGTTAATTACAAAGGCCTCAGTTTTCTGAACATTAAAACTCAAGAAGTTTGCATCCATCCAAGTCTTGATGTCCTCAAGAGCTTTTAGCAAAGGGCGAACGGAGCAGGAACTATTAGGTTTTAAAGGCAGATAGATCCGATAAAGCAAATTGCTTGTTTTCTTCCAGCTGTGAACCAATAATTCAATTCAACTACTGTATATTTCTTCATATTGATCTTTAGCTTTCTTCCAAACACAAAACATAAAAACGCAGTTTTGAATCAAAGCGTGTCAAACGGTGCAATTTTTATAGCAGAAAAATCACCTTTAGTAACTTGAACTTTTGACACAGTATAAAAATAAATGTGCTTTTTTAGGGTTTTCTTGTATTGGGGTAAAGTTGCACAGCTGTTTACCTCTGTCTGCATCTGCTGAGCATCTTCGGAGCAGATTAAGCAGTCCATCAGTGTCTGCAGTTTGTAAAAGAAACTTCAGATCCAACACCTGTGTTTAATAGGAGTTGGGCCAAACTGTGCACATTAATACCTGAATTCAGCACATGTCTGACAGATTGTTGTTTTTAGTTTTCACCCCAGGAGGAGAATAATGTTACATCACAATTTCACCAAAATTACTCTAAATCTGACATTTCTAAACACAAGACATTCCTTTCAAATAATTCTAGGCTTTAAGTTAAAAATTAGAAGGAAAAAAAATGGCGAGATTTATGTTGTGAAAACACATTTTTGGACTAAAAAGCATCAGAAACAAGTGAGGTTGCCATTTTGAAATTAGAATCAAGATGCAAGAAATAAATGCAAAACTGGTTTTAATAAAAACGTTCAGTCAGGTCCTCTGGAGTTTTTTTTTGTAATTTGTTTTATTAATTTTGCTGAGACGTCCTTCATCCAAAGGTTTTAAAAACGTGCTTGTGTGTGAAGGAACAGAAAATCCAACGAGCTCACTACAGCAACAAATTTGCAGCAGGTTGTAAAACCACAGTGCACCAAAGGTACAGTTTCACTGTAAACAGTCCCATTAAGTTGTTACTTCCACAGCGTTGCCCAGCGAGGATTTAATAAGCTGTGGCAGAAATTACTGTACAAACATTAGCTTTTTAAAAAAAACCTTTTAACTCTCACATCCCCCGTTTGATTTTTGAGAAACACCAGATGTAAAAGGTTTCAGCGGGTAAAGTCCCTCAAAGTTTCTCAAATCTACACCACGGCAGAAATCAGTGAAAAAGGGGGTTTGGTGACGGATGCTTCTTCACGCTGCAGCTCCCTGTAACTGCCCGCATTAATGTGTGCGTTTGTGGATAATATTTCAGCCGGGCTCACTCGGAGAGTCTCTGCTTTGAGTCAACACGAGAACACCGGCTCAGTGACGGAGCACAGACTCGGGTGGGCCTGACTAAACAAAAAGAGAAAAATTAATGAAGGCCTAAAGGGCACTCCCGTTTATTGCCTCACTGTTAAGAATGTTCTGCTGAGAGGACTTCGCCGCTCAGATGGAGGGTTACTGAGTGCTAACGGCTGAACCTGCTGCGTCATGAGACATGTTTCTTATTTTGAGAAAATGACAAGAATAATGCTGACACACGGTAAAGGTTTTTACAGTTTTTAGCCCAAAGGTCTATTGATTTGTGCTTGATCAGCTGACTTTGTCATAGTGGCTTCTTTGTGCACTTTTGCAGAATTATTAAGTCTTATTGGTATATGTCAAATTTACAATTAGAATAAGGTAAAAAAAAAATAAAGTAGTTACAGACATTTTAAAAGTTATTTTTAAATTAAACTTTAAATTTGGCTTTAGAAAGTGATGCAGCACAAATATCTAATATATATAGCAACAGCAAGCCAATAATTCAAGCCATTTAAGTGTAATAATTATCTAAACTGCTTGATTAACATAATTTTGTATATGTAATATGTGTTATGACTGATAATATTATTTATTAACATGTAAATTAATGTTTTGTCAATGTCTGTGTGTGTCTGTTATCCATCTGTTATCTTATGTGTCTTCTTTTTGGGGTCATGGGGTTCACTGGTGTTCACGTCCAGCCAACACTGTGTGAAAGCAGGGGACACCTTGGACAGGTCCATCAGTCCATCAGAGACACAAAAAATAAAATTCATGCTCTCACTCACACCTAGGGACAATTTAGAGTTAACAATCAGTCTAACATGCATGTTTTTGCTCTGTGGGAGGAAACCAGAGTACCAGGAGAAAACCCACACATGCACGGAGAGAACATGCAAACTCCACCCAGAAAAGTCCCAGGCCTGGATTTGAACGGGTGACCTTCTCACTGAGAGGCGGCAGCTCTACCAACTGCGCCACCGTGCTGCTGTGTGGCTGTCATTTTAGCAAAATATCTCACGGACCAATGGAGAGATTTTAATGAATCATTCCAAAAACAACCATAGCAGATTAATTTACAGCTGTTTACCTTTTGGAGTCATTCAAATTCAAGATGGCCGCCACAGCTAAACACTCTTGACTAACACGAAAACAGCTATCTCTTGTGGCTTGAACAGAGAGTGACCTACAGCACAAAGTTCAAGAGCTGATTGTGGAAGTGTTTTATTTAAAACTAACATTTACTACTGGAGTTGACCTGAACTGTCTGTTAGCAAAATATCTTGTGAACTATTGGATAGATTTTAATGAAGCTATCAGGGAGTAATCACTGAATGTAAATCTACAACTGATTAACTTTTGAAAACAAAAAAATTAAAAATTGTCCGCCACAGCCGACTGACCTTAACAGACACAAAAATTACCATAACGCTGTCAGTTTAGCAAATACTGAGCTAAAAGCTGTTGAGATCTTAGCTAAGAGCCATTGCAAACACATGTTTTGAATGCTAACAGTTTGCTAACATGAAATCACACATAACAGATTTTCCCAAACGGCTATAACTTCATCATGTCTCAATGTAAGATCATCATAGTTTGAAACTGGCACAAAAGGCGATGCTTGATAGACAATTCTTTAAGAAATAGTCATTATAATGTTTTCATCCAATGTTCGGACATGTTTAGGCCAAAAAAAAAAAAAACACTTTTATTTCCACCCAACTGCATAGTTTTAACTGAATAAGTTCTTCAGTTTAGTTTCTTCATAAATCTCAAGTTAGATGCAAGATGACATTTTGAAATTTCAACATCCTGATGACAAATTTGTGACTCAAAAGAGCAAAACACTTTTTCTCGGAACTGTTGTCATCACAAAACATCCACACTTCATTTGTATAGGTGGTTTCAAAAAGTTCGTATGACAAACCGAGGGATAAAAAGAAAACCGCGGAAAAGGAGACGAATGAAACCCAGCCAGGGATGAAGTGATGGAAGACGTCGTCTTTCAACAGAATCCGTTCCACTGACGTGTAATACCCCCTCTGTTTATTTTCACCAAACCCAAATCTTCTACTTATTGTGTTCACAGCTTGTCATTGCCACAAGTTTCACACCACATTAATCATGCATAATCTGTTGGCAGCGACCTTTGGGAGGCGCATGCAGAGCCCTCTAATGAATGGTGTTTATGGGTGCTTATCTGTGGCATGTAAACCACTGCTTTTGTTCGAGATAAGCCACAATAAGGTGGAAACAAACCAACATATTCACTTGTTTCCGATGATACCAAAAACCCAAATGTAAAAGTTAATTAGGAAAGATTCACAAGAGGTTACGCAGATGTATTTAGTCGCTGACATTTAACTCTGATTCATCGCTGATGTTCATAAAACTAGAAAAATGCCAAGTCTTTCCTGCTGCTGGGCATCCAGGTGAACCTTGTCACATAATTTGGAAAATTGGAGTTTTACAAGAAGTTCTATGGTTTACTGAAACAATTTAGAAATACCACCCCCCCCAACCACACACACACAAAAAAAATCTATCTTAGTGAATAAATTTAGCCTGATAAGATTAACATCTTTAGCTAAACATATGGGAACTATTGCTGGGCAACAAGACCTAAATAACCACAGTTTGAAGGGATTTTAATGGAAGGATGTTAAGAGCAGTAATGGTAAACCATTGCACATGGCGTGCTCAGAAAATCTGCTTATGCCTTATTGTTTATATGGAAACGGATGATAAACACCAAGACCCCCACAGTGTTACAGGCAGGAGAAATAATGCTGACACCTGACCGTCCTTCTAAAGCACTCCTGCATTTAAAACACACCAAGAAAGCCAAGAAGGCGCATTCATGAAGTAAACAAGCATGTCAAGATTTTCCTCAATAATCAGTGCGTTAGTCTTTTATTTTTGGGATTGCAGGTGTAGCAATAAGAAGGAGAGAGATGGAGGAAGAAGGGTGACACTTTCTCCATCCCCTTCACTACATTTGTTTTATTTCTTTAGCTCTCGTTAAAGTGAGGCACCAGCTGGTCAATTTACTGACCAACAACAACTCATTCACCCTTTAATCATCAGAATCAGTCACTGAAGTGGAATCCATTAATTGCAGGGAGTTTTATGTCATAACACATGAATATTCATCTGAATGAAGAGACCAAAGTTGTCTTTGAAGTTTTATTACAAAAATAATCTAACTAAAACCAACATCAATAATAAACAATACAATTAATCAATCAAGGCTTAATTCTCTTATCTAAGGCAAAGTTGACTCTTTGAAAAGGAATTATTTCAGTTTTATACTCGCATGAATTTAGACAAAGTTTGGCTATTTTAACAAATACAGTAGTTACTTTGGCTTTTTGGTGGAAAGAAGTTGTTTAATCTGATCAGATAAAGTCATTTATCACCACTGCAAGCCAGGAAATGCTTTACCAAGTTGCATCAGCTTAAAATAACATAACCAGACCAAGGCATCATCATGTCACTAGGTTCTGCTCCTTACGGGGTCAGCTAGAAGGCATCAGGTCACTCGTCTTTCTGGGGTTCTCTGGTGGATCAGACCAGAGACACAATGCGGAGGACTCGCCAGGAACTGCCCAAGGTAGCTGACCATCATTTTGACAGCTTTAGGGGTCTGAGGGCAACAGAGAAGGTACGCCGTCCATCGGCACCTTCTGTGCGTTTGGACTTCAAGCCAAGAACGTGAGTATTGCAGCGAGAAAAGGCTTCATCTTCTGCAGTTATTTACTTCTCACAATGGTAACTGAGCAACATTTTCATCTGCTCAGGGGTTGAATGAGTGGACCTTGGTGTGCCCTCTCGGATGTGGTCCACAGACGAACCATCTTCCTGTTCGGGCCGGAGATGAGCTACTCAGTCCGGGGGTCCAAGGCGAACTGCTTTTTACACAAAGGATCTTTGTGCAAAACAACAGCTCTGAGGATATTCTTTAGACTACATATAGGGAACATTTTGAATCCCTCTGAATAAAACAGCTTCAGCTCAAAGACTGCTCATGACAGGTGTCTCTGAAGGCATAATCACTTTCTAAAAACAGAACAAAGAGATATGTTATCCACATTGTAATATTTTACATGATTTCATTATAATGATTGAGAACAACAATCAAAATTATTCATATTCACACTCGTTAATCAAATAAACAAACTTCATTAATGATTTGTTTTTCTTTCTTAGAAACAGTGGAAGAATAAGGTAAACATTTGTCCGACTGTAGCTGACTCTGTGTCCCTTACGACAAATGTGTAGAAAAACATCAGACATTATTGAGGTCAGAGGTAACTTTAAAGCACACGATTCATGGTGGGTTCTGAAAGATGAATATTGGTCAAGGGTCATTGTTAGAGCAGTGCAGCTTCATGCTACACCTTTAAAAGCCATTTCAGCATTTTATTGTAAAAAAATAGAACAGGGTAGCACAGTGGCTTAGTTGGTAGAGCTGTTGCCTCTCAGCAAAATGGTCACCGGATCAAAACCTGGCTAGGGGCCTTTCTGGGTGGAGTTTGCTTGTTCTCTCCATGCCTACATGTTTTCTCCAGGTACTCCTGTTTCCTCCCAAAGACCAAAAACATGCATGTTAGTCCGATTGGTAACTCTAAATTGTCCCTAGGTGAGAGTGAGAGAGTGAATGGTTGTTTGTCTCGTTTATCTCTATGTGGCCCTGTGATAGACTGGAGACATGTCTAGGGTGTACCCCGCCTCTTGCACAGTGATAGTTGGACATGGGCACCAGTGACCCCCACAACCCAAAAGAGAAGAAGCAGGTAAAAATGATGGATGGATGGATGGATGGATGGATGGATGGATGGATGGATGGATGGATGGATGGATGGATGGATGGATGGATGGAAAAGTTCAAAAGGCTGAAGCTGAAAACAGGCAGACAAATGTGAAGAGTTTTTCACAGAATAACTTGTAGAAACTCTCATTAAAATTGTTAATTTTAAAGACCTTTTTCTGGAAACTGTATAAAAGCACTGATTCAAAGGATTCAACATTTTCTATTGTGATAAAAGCCAAACCTTTCCAAGCAATTAACAAATATTGAAAGGAAAAATAAAGAAAAAGTTCTGTCTGCACTATTTTGTGACTGATTTACTTCATATTAATTATCTTAGTTGTCATTTCTGAGAATAAAAACTCAAGTACAAATTTCATTTACATAGAAAAAAATGGAAATAAAATGTATTAGTCTTCAAATTTTCTTGTCTCATAAGTTTACTAACAAGCTAAACACACAGTTTTATATGCAGTCAGGAATTTGACAATATTTCTATGTTAAATCTACTTTATTGTGTGACCCTGAAAAAGGGTAAATTATTTATATTTCACCATAAAGTTGTAGCACTTTAAAATAGATTTTTTTTTTTATTTCATGGATTATATACGAAACTGGAAGATTTAATCTCAAACAAATTGTGTACTTTAAACGTTTCAGTTTGTATTACTGTGTACGTCTTTGCAACGACATCTATAAAATATGTGAACATTTCATGACAAAATACAAAATATGAACATTAAATCTTTTTTGTGCAGTTTTTAATTAAACACGGATATTTTTTTTTATTCTTTTTTTTTTCATTTTAATTTGACACAGATTTTATTTTATTTATTTTTTTTTTTTTTGCAGCGTACCATCTTAATCCACTTTCATGCTGTTCACACACTGCTGTACATTTGCACTGACTGTATCTGATTCACTGTGTTGTGTCTCTGATTTTGGATAGAGCAAACAGCTCTGTTTTAATTAACTGTATCCTAACAGTGTGGGGGAGGGGGGTGTAAAGGGTGTGTGTGTGTGTGTGTGTGTATGTGTATCTGAGTGTGTGTGTTTCCCTTGTATGATATTAGAATGCCAAGCACGAGGACAGACAGCTAGTTCCAATATCTTGTTGTTTGGCATTGATTCAATGTCAGCTAATTGTCACCTTGTGCGTGTACGGTGTTTTTGTGTGAGAACGTGCATTTGGGTCTAAATGTCCTTATAAACATTAAAACACTCTGAAAAACAGACTTTTAATCAGTCCTGACTTTGAAAAGTGAATGTAAACAAGCCAGTAGAATGACCTGTGTGTCGGAGTGTGTGTTGGTTTCTTTAAGTAAGTGTGTGTACAGTGATTAAACAAGTGCTTTATGGTCCCAGTGGGAGTCTAAAATCTCACATATGAAATTCAGGAAAGTGTGTATCTGAGTGTGCATGTGTGCCAAAAATGTCCTTTGTACAATCCCCTGTAGAGTGCCTTTAACAATATATCAAATATAGAGACATTATCTGGGGTTAAAGAAAACATGTTGCTGAACTTGAGTTTTTATGCTCACTGTCTGAGCTTTGAAATGTAATTTGACATGTTAATGTACAAAATAAGGCGCCACAGTAGAAGAGTTGGAGCTGCCGCCTCACAGCAAGAAGGTTGTCGGATTGAATCCCAGTGTGGGGGACTGTTCTGGGTAGAGTTTGCATGTTCTCTCCGTGCATATGTGGATTCTTTCCAGATACCCTGGTTTCTTCCCACTGACCAAGAACATGCATGTTAGGCTGACTGGTAACTCTGAATTGTCCCTAGGAATGAGAGAGTGAATGGTTGTCTCCCTGTGACGAACTGGAGATCTGTCTAGGGTGTTCCCAGCCTCTTGCACAATGATCGCTGGATATGGGCACCTGTGACCCCTGAGACCCAAAAAGGAAGAAGTGAGAGAATATAAGGATGGATGGATGGATGGATGGATGGATGGATGGATGGATGGATGGATGGATGGATGGATGGATGGATGGATGG
>JARVLU010001073.1:9197092-9207732 GCA_031762415.1 Simpsonichthys santanae | reverse complement strand
CATGCCACCTTTGAACTCATTTGACTCAAAACAGCTTACCATCAGACGCAACTTCATTTATTATTTCATTGGAGTAAAGGCTTCAGCCACCATGTAGCTACAGTATTATGTGAAACATCCACCCCCATCACAGGTTCTGCTGTCTTCCATCACTTTGAGCCTGTGCATTTTAACCAGCTGGCGAAAACTGTTAACAACATGAAATTATCCTCCTGTCCTATTGATATTATTATAACTCATTTTTAAAGAACGTTTTTAAATGTGTTGCTTCTGACATGTTAGAGATTTTTTTTAACCAGCAGTTTCAGTTCAGTCTGTTTTAAACATGCAGTTGTGCAGGCATTGATGAAGAAGCCTAATCTGGACTCATCTGTTTTAATTGAATTTTTTTTTTATTTTTGGGGGGCCAGTTTCAAAACTTCTCTTTTTATCATTTTTTTAAATAGAAAAGATCATTTTAATGCAGCTGCAGTCATTTTTAAATGCTCACATCATTCTTGAAATGTTTCAATCTGGTTTGAAGGCTCTGCACAGCACAGAAACTGCACTCTTTAAAGATTTTAATGATCGTTTATTAGCTGATCTGGTTCAGGTCATACCTGTCTGACAGGATTTTCTGCATATGCCTCGGAGAACTGGTCTCCTCCTCTGCTGCCCTCACATGTGGAGTACCCCAAGGTTCTAGTCTTGGACCTATACTATTTTCCATGTACAGTATATTCTCCCTTTAGGCTCCTTGTTTAGAAAATTCAACATTTCTTTTCATTCTTATGCAGTTGACACTCAGATTCACTCTTACAGATGAAGTGAAATTATTCTGTTTTACTGAAACCCCTGCTTAACTGAGGCAGTTAGAAAGTTTATTTAAAGTGCTCTCTATGAATGAGTAAATGAGGGCACAGAGTGTAGTGTAAAGCGCTTTGAGTATCTTGATAAGATTGAAAGGTGCTATAAAAGTACAGTCCATTTACCATTTATTACCTTCCAACTCAACTACTGCAACCCTCTGAATGTCAATGTTAGCCGGGCCAGCATCCCTTCATTGGCTTCCTGCTTGTTTTAGGGTTGATTTTAAAGTTTCATTGTTGACATAAGGCCCTGATTGGACAGGCTCCTGTCTGAACTCCTGCTGCCCTATGTGCCCTCTAGATCCCTCAAATATAGTTTTGGCTGTCCTGCAGTCTAAGCTGGTCCGCAGAGGTGATCGGACCTTTACAGGTATAGCTCCTAAACTGTGGAACCAGCTGCCTCACAATGTTTTTATGTCTCATCTTAAAGCGCATTTGTACTCACTGGCTTTTAACACAGCATTGGACTTGACTTTTCATTTATTTTCTTATGCACTGACTTTTTTATTGATGTAATTTTATGTTTTTATCTAATTTTAGATTTAATTTTTTTTTTAAATGTTTTTATGGTCTTCTCACCGAAGTTCATGCTCAACAGTCCAGGTGAAAATCCAACAATGTTCAGTCAGGTCATCTGGACGAGTTCTTTTTTTGCTGAGATGTTTTGTCCTTTATCCAAAGGACTTCTTCAATCTGAGGAGTCTACTTTATGTCTACTGTTTGTTTTTGTACAGTATTGTCTTCTCACTGTTTGTACTACGTGCAGCACTTTGACCAACGAAAGTTGCTTTAATATAAATATGTTTGATTTGATTTTTGTTCTATAAATTCAACGTTGTGTCTTTATATACATTTACATTTCTGATCTTTCTACCTTTAATGAAGTTAAAACATTAAAGTGATCATTTTAAAGAAACATGTTCATCAATGAGTTTTGTCGGGCAGTCTGAAGATGATTTATGTGATGGTACAAAAACACAAAATGGTCAGCAACATCTGGTAGTTAAACTGTTTGTTTTGCTGTTTTGTTTTAATTTGTGAAGTAAATGATTACTGCTAATGAGCTGTTCCTTCACCAGTTCAGTATGAAATACACAGGCTTGTTTTGTTTTACTCACTAATATACTGAATCTTTTTTTTTGTGCAGAAGCCAGATTACACAAGCAGATTTATAGGCATGAGCATGACCACATTCACCTTAAAATACCTCTGCTTCAGTTTGAGGCTTTGCTAGTGTTTGCTCAAACAAATTCATTGTAACAGTTATTATTCTGCTGTTGTAAATGCTAGCAAATAATTCATTACATACTGTCAACAAGATGCTTGTATTCAGATTGCTATGGTATTTTTCTTGGTGCATTATGTAAAAAAAAAAAATCAGATGCAAGACTCAGAAAGGGCAATACTGCATATATAGTAATGCAATATTAGCAATCATAATCTTTGTGTGGGTTCAATTTTTTTATTTTATTGCATGATTTATATGTTTTTTTTCTTTTTGCAGTTATTTTTCACACATGTGTATTGTTTTTATTAATTAGTTTAAAACGTATAATTTTGGACAATAGCCTAAGGCGGCACTTTGGTGCAAGTTATTGAGCTGTCGCCTCTCAGTGATGAGGTTGCTGGATTGAATCCTGGTCGAGGACCTTTGTGGGTGGAGTTTGCATGTTCTCTCCATGCATACTGTGGGAGTTGTGATTTTGTCTATGGTGTCGTGTTTATGGCTGCGTTCCCCCCTAATCCTCTGTTTCTCTTTATAGGGTTTGTGGTTTTTGTTACTATCTAGCCCCATCTTGTGTCGTGTTCATGTCTTGCATCTTCTGTCTCTTTCTCTGGCATCTGTGATTACTCACAGGTGCCTCCACTTGGTCGAATTGGTTTTCATGCATATAAGTCTGTGTCTCTGTGTTAGTCAATGTTCTGGCATTGTCTACTGTTCACTGGTGATAACCCGTCTGTATCATGAGTACACCCCTGATCATCATATGTTTGTTTTGCTACCCTGTCAGTTCTTTGTTTTGTTAATAAATCTCTTATTTTATATATACCGTACATCCTGAGTCCTTGTCTGTCTGCCTACACCATTGGGTTCACCAGCACCAGTCAACTGTGACACATATGTGGCTTTTTTCCTGGTACTCCGGTTTCCTCCCACAGACCAAAATCATGCATGTTAGGCTGATTGGTAACTCTTAATTGCCCCTAGGTGTGAGTGAGAGAGTGAATGATGAATGGTGGTTGCTTGCCTCATTTGTCTATGTCTCTTACTTACCTTACTTGTGGTGGTCTTGCAACCAGTACTGGATGCACACTCCACCTGTCGCACAGTGACTGAGATAAAGATAACAAATGGATGGACAATAATGGGTTTAGAGGGAACTACAGAGCACAAATATAATCATGAGATATATGTTATTGCATGGCACATTTCCTTTGTTAGTTTATAGATTTGGAAAACCTTTAACCAACAATAATAAAACAGTTGTGTCATTCTCAGCAACAAGCTGCACAAATTGTCAGTTGGGCCAGAACAGACATCTGTTGGGCGTATTGTTCCTACTGAATTGTTGACTTGTTTACTGAGGTTCTCAGATTGGATCTGCCAGGGTCCTGGTGGAGTGCCAAAAAGACAAAAGCTATTGGCTAATTTCTACTTACTAACTCTATGCTAAATGTGTGTAATTGCATGCAATGCACAGCAAATTGCCATCCATCATGGAGGAATAATCAGTCTTGATGATCGCAACTGCATGAGCTCCGTAGCTGCAAGCAGTAAAAATCATGCAACCAGTTATTTTACCAGAATTATACAACGGAAAATAACCCCAACACTATGGTTTCAGGAAGTTTTATTGGAGTATTGACAAAGATTAAGTTTCACATCTGGATCACCTCAAACATCTGTTGCAGGCACGTTATTTGTCTCACATTTGCAGGTCTCTTTCAGTCTTTGGCTCAGCCGTGTTATGTCTGAAATCTTTTACAACATGAGATCGCCTTTAACATTACCTAATGGCCTGAAAATAAAAACTTATCTTTTACTGTAATACAAAGCATGTGGACCAGGATCAGGCTACAGATGAATATTTAAAACCTAAGTAAATTCAATTTCTTTTCTGCGGGATTTTTTTTTTTTTTTTTTTTTTTTTTTTTTTTTTTTTTTTTTTTTTTTTTTTTTTGCTTAGTTGAAATACAGTAATGGTATGTGCAGCTCACCTGGTTCATATTGTCTGAAAATACACAAAATCTTTTTTTTTTGTCCATTAGGGTGTTACACAGAGGAATTTAAATACAGTTTTCACTTATAAAATAAAGGTCAGTCATTTCATACTTAATTGTTTTTATTTAGAAAGACACAGCTACATTTTAGTTCATGTTGTTTGCCAGCATTGCATCTTCTTTATTATGAATCATCATACAGTTTACATTTATTTAAACAGAGGTTGTGTTAAAGATGGAATATTGGATGTATATTGGATTTAATTCTGATTAAAGATAGTTAAATGGATGAGCTGTCATGTAATAATCCAAGGTCTGATTGGCATTGCACATCTTTTCAAAGGAACCACATGGGCTGCGTGTCCAAAGACCAAGGTGATGTTTCGGCTGCTCATTTCAGGACCAATATGGCAAACACATGTTGGCAGGAGCAGCGTCTCTGGGCACATAGTTTCAAGTGTGATCAATCTTTATTTTCAAGTGCTGGCAAAGGTTTCAAAGAAAAAACTTCCTCTAATGTTTGAGATGTACATATATTTTCTGTTCACTTGACAGTGTGGCTTTACTCTAAGTATTTTCAAACGTAATGTTGATGTTAAAGAAACTGGCTTGATAAATAGCTGTGTTCATAATGTTTATCGCTGCTCCGACGGATGGAAATGTATCGCAGCGCTGAAAAATGAAAGAGTCCCTTCCTTCAGTTAACCTTCCCAGGGATTCTTATGTAACGAAACCAAAAGCCACGGACATCCACAGTATACTACGTTCCAAAAGATTTCCATATACAGTACAGGTAGTTCCTCACAATATGAGGTTGAGAGCATCATATTTATCACGTGCCACCATGAAAGCAAGTAATGATGTAATTATGGGTGTGTTTTCTTGTCTGAACCACTGGATGGATTTTAATGAAACTTTCTGTAAGTATTTGTACTGGCTGTACAACAACTGAGTTACTTTTGGAGTCAGCCAGATTCAAAATGGCCACCACAGCTAACTGAACAGAAAGGGCTATAACTCAGTTTTACAGATACTGAGCTAAAGTTTGTTGTTGTAGGAGTTTAGAGTGATTCCCAATACCTAATTGAAGTGTTACACATCTTTGCTTGACAGACACTGAAAATTGAAATTGTCTGTAGAGGACGTAGAAAATATCCCAGTCTAAATTTCAAAACAGTGACAAAATATCCAATAATTTTTCGTCATTTCTTGGCAAAAGGGAGTCCCGACAATACAAATATAAATGTAAAATATGCAGATAAAACTGCTGTTCTGACGAGCTGCATGCTTTAATCCCCTCACTCAATCTGCAAATATAATTAAAAGATTTACTTTAATAACATTACACAAGTTAATTGATATCTGGGAGAATAATGACAAATGACAATACTGTAAAGCCATCTTGTTACCAAATCTATATATCAGAAAAAACATATTTTAACATCATCTTCCAGAGGTAAATAGGAATTTAAATTTATGAGTGTATTATACACTTTTACAATACAGTACTGTATTTTACTTTGCATTTGTTAATAAAAATGGTCGGTGCTCCCCTAGTTGGCCTCTTGTGTTTGTACCTCGCAGCAAGAAATTAGACAAAAACTGTTGTTAGATTAAAAAACTGGCATCTTTTTGATACGTTACCTTTTTAAGTCACACTGAAAGAGGGTAAATCCCATACTTCAAGATTCCTAATCTCTATTTTCTGCAGATTGTTCAGAGTAAAAATGCTTTTTAAAATTGATTTAGTTTTTTTAACGGCTTGGTAAATAAACTTGCAAACCTAAGTTGAAGCCATATAAATATTTTATTGTTACAAAATTTTATTTGTTCATTTTGATTTTAAGGCCCATTATTCATCTGTCAGGTTTCAAGCATTTATGACAATTCAGCTTTCATTTTTTTTTTTGCCTTACTTTTTGTAAATATAAAAAATTATTGACAGACTCAGGAATAAAGTCTGTGCCCAGTAGAAACATCTTCTCAGTTAGTGATTCATGAGTAATTCAGTTGGGTTTGCATCAGCAGCATCACATAATTTCACCATTTTGTCTCATGTGTATTAAAAAAAAACCTCATAAATATCCAATTGTGCAGTGGCACTGTTGTCCACTGATGACTGGATTTTTCACGTATCTTCACTGAATGCACCAAGACACTTCACTGTTTGTGTAGTACTGCGTCTGATCGGTAAAATTTGTGAAAAGTAACTCGGTTATTTTGTAAAAACTAGTTTAATCCCTTTCAGCTAATGTTAGCTGTTTACAAATAAGCCATAAGCATTCTTTTATGACTCTTTATCCATTCAGTCAACAGCATCGGTGACAGTGGATTTTTGCTATATACGTATATGAATTAATAAAATATTTACGCAAATTAAGATAAAAATATTGAGTTTACAATAATCTGTTTGGAAAACTCTTTGCATACATCCATCTTGTTTTAGAGTTTTTGCTGATCAGTTTATGCTCATTCTGCTTTTTGTGAATTATTGCTCAACTTACCATCACGACCAATAAGAAATTCAAGCTTTTAACCCCTTATCTTGGCTCAGTGTGTTAGTGTGTGATAACAGAGTTGGGATGTACTTTTATTAAAACAGTCAGGGGTCATTTTGGATTTTTGCACAGATGCCTGGTGAGATAACTGTCTTGGGAGGAAACCTCAAAGGAGCTTGAGACGTACTACAGCTCAGAATGACAAAAAAAGCTCAAAATGATTGTACATTTTCTCTTGACAACTCCTGCAACAGTGGCCAAGTGTTAAAGAAAATCCTCAAGGAAAGTATTGAAAATAAAGCTGATTCAAGAACAAACTTGATCAAGAAACTTACAACACACACGGGGAGATAACACGTTAATCACACTTTTTGTTCTGTGTATTTCAAATGACTGATTACAACATATATCTGTTTTTAACAGCAGCTCCTTCTAATTTGCAGGTTTTGGGACATTAGTTTTTGTTAATGGATATAAGGACTGTCTTTGTGGTATTTTCTGACATTCTCCCTATTCATTTAGGGCTCATAAACCTATCATTAGTCATCATTTAACCCCCCCTGACTCTCTTCAAACTGGCTGATCTGCAGTCCACCCTGGAGCTACATTGACCATAACTACCCTTGGCTTTCAGACTGTGAGAGAAATTATGACCTTAATAAAGTTGACTTTGTAATATTTGCATACATAAGCATTTTACAGCTGATACATGGTCTGGCTCTGTTTTAGGGCTCCCTTGGACCGTCTCTTGGCAGTCGGTGAAATAAAGACGAAAACGCCTGAAAAGTTGATGGTATTTGGACACATATAGGAAGTGTTCATCATTCCTTCAATTTTTAAATGAAACACAGTTGTGTCTTGTATCATATATCGTAAAAATATGAACCAGTTGGTTTGATCGTTTAAGACATTAAAAAAATGTATACAGTATTTTGAGAAGGGCATATCTACCGTATTTTCCGGTGTATAAGTCACAGTTTTTTTTATTTTTTATTGTCAGTCCTGTGACTTATATGCTGAAGCGACTTATATACAATTTTTTTCCATATTCATAACGCAATTGTTGACTGACGCTTTAACTTTCGAAGAACTGCAACAGCGAGTCTTCCTATGCCACACGCTTTTTTCAGCTGGTGCAGGCGGAGGAACGTTGGAGAGCTCGCGGCTCCGGCTGTGATCGATGGTTGGATGGAAGGATGGCGCAATGGTGCCCAGGTGAAATGAAGCTGTTTTGACCATTAATAAATGCATAATAAACTCAACGGGTCAGCGGTGATGCATAATAAATGCGACTTATTTGCCGAACCAACTAATATGTTTTTTCCTCTTCGTGATGATTTTTTATTTTTTTTGACTGATGCAACTTATACTCCAGAAAATACGGTACTTTGATTTTGGTCTTTCTCAGACAGCTTGTCAATCCCATCAAAACTAAACACTGCTTCTTCAAACTCCATTCATTCTAAAAGTTATCTACAGACAGACAGACAGACAGACAGACAGACAGACAGACAGACAGACAGACAGACAGACAGACAGACAGACAGACAGACAGGTAGGTATGTACTTATTAATCCCAGGGAGAAGTGTGAGGCATCTAGTAGCTTTTTCTAATTATACAAAAACTAAAAAAATAAAATAAAATAAATAACACATATGATACAATAAAAAAAGAAGCAGAATACACACATTTGGAAAAATACATATTCACATGCATGAGGTGGCAGGGAGTAAATACACATCAAAGCATACAGTACATGCACATACACATGTATATAACAGGTAACATGTTATCTATTCATAGCATTTCCATAGAGCCCCAATAAAAATGCAAAGTCTTCAGAGTTAGAACATTTCTCTCACCAAAACACAGTGAGTCCTACAAGTTTCAGATGTATGAATGTGAAATTGATGTGACAGTTTTAGATGAATGAATGAATCAGTTTCTTCCATCATCTTTGTCTCTCCTTTATGGCTTAAGATTTAATGGCATCAAACTTTATTAAAATAATGTGGTGTACTCCTGGCTCCTGACTGGATATAAAAAAAAACACCACCCCACCCCCACAAAATAAAAACAAAAGAACGAACTAGCACCGTAGCTTAATTCTCATGATAAATCCTTCAGCAGAATAACTTGGTGTGTTTATCCAGTAGTCTTTTTTGTTGTAATTTAGTTGATTAATGGCCCATTCTCAAAACAAGGAATGCTGCACTAGATGATCTCCAAGAAATCTTGTTTATGGGCCCCGGCTGGATAATAAAAAAAAGGGAATTCTCCTGATGAGCTGATATTTGTTGTGTGGGCAGTTTTTATGTCGAGTGGGATTTGGGATGAAATGTCAAGAAGGAGTTCTTATGATTTCAGAATAAAGTGCTTTTTTAAAAATGTGTAGATAAAATTGTTCTACATATGCTGAGAAGAAACAGAGATATAGCCATTTTAGTCAAACGTTAATGGATGTGATCTATTAGTGTTGAGGATGACTCTGTGCTACCACATGTTTTTTGTGGGATTCTCGCGCTTCCTGCAGGTTCCTGAGTCCAAGGTGGTGCCAACAAGCAGCAGCTGAGAGTCATTCAACTAACAAGCTCCAGGACTATAAACTGCAGAAGAGCTTCCCTCCCTGCTGGAGCATTACTTACCTACTGGTATTTGTGCTATCGACCTCCATGTGGTAATTCTCTAAGCTAAGTATGCTTACCTTGTGCTTTCCTCACGTTCTCATGGAAGCTGGTTGAGCCTCCAGTCCTGGATCCCTTGTCGCCGTCGAATCCTCGACTCCTGTATCTGTGAGTTGATAATCTTCCTTGTGGATCTTCTCCATCCAACCACTTGCTTACATGCTCCACCAGCACTCCTTAGACCTGGACCTGACCTGGAATCCTCGGGCCTACACTCTACTTTACCTCTCACAGATGTCAACAACCTGCACCAGCTAACAGCTCCTCCTCACAGTTCCTGACGCTTCTACTTCCTCCTGGTCTTCATATGTATCTAACAAATATAAACCATGTCACTGTAAATAAATCACTTTATATCAGTCCCTTCACTTTGGGTCATCACCTCCATTGTGACAAATGTAGCTCAGTAATCTGTAAAATAGGCCGAGATATGGTCTCTTTTGTGATAATTTTCTTGAACTGGGGCAACTAAAATGTATTCATTATAGCTGTAGCACACCCAATAACCTTTCAAACAGTTTCATTAAAATTCATCCAGTAGTTCAAGAGATATTTTGCTAACAGTTCATAGACAGAGGGGCAACATCATCACCTTCTGTGCCTTTATATTTATAGTGGGTCCAGCTTTAGTTGACAAAATATAAACTTTATTGCATTTTCTTTCTTTCTGCTTTGCTTTTTATTAAATTAAATTAACTATTTATTTATTTTATTTTTACATATATATTTGCTATATTTAAGTATCTTAGAGAAGGTCTGGAGTACCATGGTGACCAGCAGCCTCTCAGGTCCGCAGCAGGTTTGTCCAGGTCTCAGTGAGAGCAGAAAGGGGGCGGGGCCTGTGGTGCCCCCTGGCAGCCCTGGACCTCGCAGCTTTCTGACTTCTTGCAGGAGTTGGATGCAGCTCGAGCCCCACAGTGGATTTAAGACGCGCCCCTCGCGGAGGCTTCAGAGCAAACAGACGCTCCGACTCCAGAGGACGAACACAAGCCGGTCTCTCCTCTTTTATTGTAACATCCACATTAAAAAGGAGGACAGTCCTTCTCAGACCTTGTGTCATCATCTAACCTCTTTCCGACTGAATATATTCCATTTAATTGTTTTCATACTTCCAAACATCGGCGACAGATTGTTTGAATTGTCTAAAAGAGAAGAGAAATTTTAATAATGTGGGAGTCCCGTAAAATGAGCTTTTCAAACAAGGACAGGATTTAAGCTTTTTAAAGAGGAAACTGATCATCACGTGTTCAGGTAAGTCCACCATGACAGAACTATTATTACCGTTATTATTATTATTACTGTATTATTATTATTATTATTATTGTTGTTGTTGTTGTTGTTGTTGTTGTTGTTGTTGTTGTTATCAGTCAGGTCAGACTGATCATGT
>JARVLU010001073.1:9143594-9156793 GCA_031762415.1 Simpsonichthys santanae | reverse complement strand
TATATAATTTTTTATTTTATTTTGTTTTATTATTGTTTTTTTATGTGGATTAACCCAATAACAGGAATGGAAAGAACAGTACAGTATTTTATACAAAATCCAACTTTTATTCATTTTCATATCTGTGTTTGCTGTGATTTTTTGCTATTATGCATGCAGTCATGTCAAAGTGGAAGCCTTACCCTTGCATCGTGACCAATCAGCTCTTTGCATTCATCGCACGTGTTTGAAAACAGGCTGTCGTAGCAGGGGATGCAGTACGGGCTGTCGTCTGACTGGATGTACTTGCGACCATACAGGGATTCTTTGCAGTGGTCACAGTCGAATCTGTCAGCCATTGTAGTTTTTGCCAACAATCTGCAACCCAAAGAGAAAACATGAAGGTTTGAAGTGTTAGAGAATAAAACATAAAGGTCAAATGAGAATGAAGGATTAGAGCAAGTCGTTTGAGAAAGTGAATGACATGAAAGTGAATTTGGGAGTTTTGACAAAATATTTAGTCACCTTTTCCATCACCAGATGGGTGACACCATAGATTTTTACTGTCAATATTTATGTTGTAAATAAGTTGGCGTGTCACTAGCAAAAAAAAAAAAAAAAAAAAGCTCAAGAGCGCTTACAGCAAAAACAAAATGACAGGATAAAAGAACAAAAGAAAGGAAGTACAAATGCTAATTAACTTTTATTGTTGTGTGTTGACGTGAAAAAACAATGTGACTTTCTTAAACTTTCAGTCACAGCAAACCTCAACAAAACCAACAACCTGAAGAAGCACAAAAAAAAAAAATGACATTGTGCACAATGCTCTTTACCACTGTTTTAAAAGTCACACTTGTACAATATCTGTAACTTTCTGCCATGCAGTTCAATGGGTTTAAACTGTCTTAATGACATGCTGGAAACAGAATGGGAATTTAACAGGAATGTCACTCCCCCTTCTACATTAGGTTTCTTAGAGCTGTCAGTCATATTAACAAATATACTGTACTTTTTTTTTCATTCAACCTTTATTTATACAGGTTAGTCTCATTGTGTCACAAGGACTCATTTACAAGAGAGATCTGTTTTAGACAGACAACATATACAGTACAGACAACAATAAACTACAGTAAAATGCAAATAAAATAAAAGCAGTGTTATAAAACAATAAATCAATGCAGGTAATGATGGCCTGAGAGTACATGCTGTAACTGAACCAACGACATGAAAAGTGGAAGGGGATATAAGAAGGCAGCAGACCAAGGAGTGATTTATACTGTAGATGAAGATGTACCAGCGTGAGAGCCTGTATGAAGTTGATGATGACCAATTGACCAATGAACAGAGTGTAATGATGAGTATAGCAGTTACAATCAGTTATGAATCTTAGTGTGCCATGGTAATGATCCAACATCTGCGAGCAGCTGGCAGGGCCATTCATAATGTCACCATAATGTCACCATAGTCAATGGCCGGTAGGAAAGTAGCAGCTACAATGTGTTTTCTAGTAGCAAGATCTATTTCTGAAAAATAAACCCAGTTTTAATTTCAGTTTCTTTATCAAGTTTTCAATATGCGGTTTAAAAGAGAGATGTGTATCAACCAAAATTCCCGAGATTTTGTAAGAATCTACTAACTCAATAGGAACTCAATGCATGGATGAGATAGGAGGAAGAACTGCTGGCACTGACTTTCTGTTTGAGAACAACATCCTTTTGGTTTTATCAGCATTTACCACCGGTTTGAGATGGAACAAGTCTGACTGAATGAGGTGCAGACTGTAGAAGTTGGAAAACCTTGGAAACTGTATTAGCTCTGCAATAAACAACTGTTTTGTCAGCATAGAGATGCAAGACGGCACCAGGAATGCTTTGACCTACATCCATCCATCCATCCATCCATGATCTTTTACCTGCTTCTTCCATTTTGGGTCACAGGGGCCGCCGGTGCCCATGTCCTGCAACCACTGTATGAGGGACGTGTGCATCATGGACAGGTCGCACGTCCAAACGAGACAGACAACCATTCACTCTCTCACTCACACACACCTAGGGATAATTTAGAGTTATCAATCAGTCTAACATGCATGATTTTGGTCTGTGGGAGGTAACCAGCGTACCCGGAGAAAACCCACACATGCACGGAGAGAACATGCAAATTCCACCCGGAAAGGCCCCCGGACTGGGATTTGAACTGGCAACCTTCTCGCTGAGAGACAGAAGCTCTCCCAGTTGCACCACTGTGCTGCCTGCTTTTACATACATTGTTTATATAAATTGTAAAAAGAGTGGGACCTAAAACTGAGCCTTGTGGCACACCGTTAGTGACTGTTAGCTGGATGAAGTATTGTTATGTCGAACATATTATCTCCGACCTGAGAGATGGTTTGAAAACCAACCGTGTGATCTGAGAAACCAATATCTGAGAGCTTATGGCATAATATTTCATTTACAGTAACAAAGACTTATGTAGTAAACTTTATCTGATCACCACAAACTCACAGTAACCCACAAACATCTGAAGTTATGTGTATAAGTGGCTCAATGGGTTTGTAAAGATCTATGTTTTTTTGGGGTCGTTTTTGCAATTTATTTCCTGTGTTTCAGTTTTCCCCAGTGCCCCTCGTATCACTAGTTCTCTCTTCCTTAGTCCGTTTCCGTTCCTCAGCTCCTGCCCACTTCATCTTGCTCCCAGTTGTCATTTTGCCCCAGTGTCTCCACTCTTTTCATCAGACCCTGCCCCTAAAGTCCCTCAGCTTTCACTTCACGCTCAGTCTGGCTTTGTGCGTGCTTCATGCCATGTATAGGTCGCTTCTGGGTCTCATCAAGTTTTGATTAGCTTTAGCTGCCACACCAGCCATTTCTTTTTGTTTAATAAAGTGATTTCCTCATACTCCTCATGTCAGTCTGCATTCCTGGGTCTAACTTCCACACACCATCATAGGCCTAGCATTTCTTTCTACGAATGCATTTTGTCTTCCTCCTTCTATGTCAGTTTTGCACTCAGATCATCTTATACTGAGAAATGACAGAGTTGTACCCATTTTGGTCCAACCTTGAAAAGGAAATTATCTGGAAAGGTGATGTTTTGAGACGTCATGCTCAAAGTATGTGTTGGGAATGACTCTCAGCTACTTCTACATCAAATTTTAGTGTAATATTTGTGAAGTTGTAGGCTACAGGATGTCCAAAGATGCAGTTCGAGTGCGAGCTACAATCACAGATGGCTCCTCGATCGTGACTGAGCGCACAACAGAGTGACAGAATAATACTGAGAGCATTATGACAACAGGATCAAGTTGCCAAAGTGTTACAGTATGGTTGGAGAACACCGCTGTGATTCATTCCCGCCACCCAGTAATAATAATCTCCGCTCATATAATAATCAGTCACACTTTAAGCTGGGCCTGCGCTGCCCTTCTTACACATGCAAGCACAGCAACACACTCCCTCACAAAAACACAGAATAAAAAACAGTATGAGACAAATTACACCAACTCTGTCATCAAGAAGATTCTCACGTTTCAGCTGATTGGGCCCTTTGCACAACAAAGTTCTTACGGAGTCGCTTTGAGAAAGTCAAGATCGGCCAGACCTCACCTGCTCACATTCCTCATGTGTAACTGACAGGCTTTTTACAAAATAACAATTCTTCTCTTGAGGCTTTCCCCCCTCTCTCAGTGACCTAAAGCATAAATTATAAATGACAGCTCTTCGGCCTAATATTTACAGTGCGTAGCTCACATTACTGTACTGCAACACATCCACTAAAATGAGCACACGAGAAACATCAGACAACTCACCGTATTATATCCATCTCAACGTCGTGCTAAAATATCAGAAGAAGCAGCTGTGGTTGTTGGCGATGATCTTCCCTATCTGTGTTTTACTATCAGCTCCTCTTAATTTGACAAACCATTCATCAACGAAAAGAGAGAAAAAAGAAAAATCCCAGCAATGTTGCAATGCTCAGCCCACATAATTACGCACAGACTAGATCAACAAAGTGCAGAGTTGTGAGCGTAAACTCGTCTGCAGAGGCAGGTACGAAGGAACAGAATGTGCCGGCTCTACTTGCCAGGTGAGGAAACGAGATGAGGCATGACTCAGAGTGACAGCAAAGCCTGTGCTAATTTCCAAATCAGACAGCTACAACATTTATTGCCATTTTAAAACGTGAAAATATGATCCACATGCATCTCTGAAACCAAAAAGGCAGCAAAAATGGTCATAGAAACCACACAGGAAGAAATATACTGATCATGCACAGACATTTAAATGACCCGCATCTCCAAAGTTGTGAGGTACGTCATTAAAATGATACTTTCCTTCCAATAAGTGCTTTTGTCAGTAGATTTGAGCGAGACGCTGTGCACCAGCAAATCAGCCTGCTTCTAATAAGTGAGACAAAAAGGACTTCAAAGTCTGCTTCAAAAATAACTACAAGTATTACTTCATAAACAAAACATACAAAAAAAAAAGCATTTGTTTCTATTGGCAGACCTTTTAATGTTTCCATTCCTGTGATTCACTTCAAATGTCAGGATTTGATTTGCCAAAGCAAAGCCTGTAATGAACTTCTGATGTCTCAAAGAGGGGGCATGATGTCAGTCCGCTGACCCCAGGACTGACAGACAAAAACCTGAGCGTGCACATATATACAGTATTACCAACCCAAAAGCAACAATGCACCAAGGGAAGAGAAGAGAAGGACATGAGTTTATAGTTCTCACAGAGATGTGCACTCTATTCGATCCTGCACGTGCTTGCTTCTCAGTGGAGGTCAATCTCATTCATGCCCAGTGCCCAAAGACTAAAAACCCTACTAATAAGGCTCCCAAATACCAGAGCTCTGACTGGACTCCACCCCCCTGGGAAACATGTGGGCTTTTCAAGGAAATTATTACGCTGTCTACACTGAACAGTGCACAAATATTCGCCTGGGATTTGTTTCAGTACTGCTGCTCAAAGGAAGAATCTTACTTTAATCACAATACAGTATTTACAATGATTCGTTGAATTAAAATCCAAGAGAAAGGCTCAACTATTGTATATTGAATGCAGCTACATTGATCAGTGGGTGTTTTGACACAATCTCTCCATCTTTCTTAATTGAGCAATAAAGAGATAAAAGGACAACACAAAATCTGTGAGAAAAGTTATTTAGTAGGTTTGAACTTTACATACCGTATTTTCTGGAGTATAAGTCAAGGCATAAGCATCACAAGCAGCTGCTTGGTAATCACGTTCTTGAGGCTGAATCCTTGTTTCTGAGACATCTGTCTAATTAGCTTTGAACAACATTATAAAACAGTTTCATAAAGCAAATTATTTATTAAGGCGCTTTATAAAAAGAATAAATAATCAAAACTAGCCATAAATGTACACACACAATAACTTTCTGGTATTTCCATGAAGCCAGTTAGCACAGAGACTAAAATGATTTGCAGATCCATTGGGGCTGTGTCATATCATACGATCCACAACAATTCTAAAATACATAAATAAATGAAAAATTAAAAAACAGAGCACTTGCTTTCAGACTGCACGGTTTACTTGTGACTCCTACAGTTTCCAAAAGCAGAATGGGAGGAAGAGCTTTCAGTTACCAGGCTCCTCTCTTGTGGAACCAACTTCCAGTTTCTGTCTATGAAGCTGACACATTGTCTGTTCAGATTATCTGTAAGCTTAAGTCTTTCTTTTTTGATAAATCCTATAGTTATTGTCGGCTTTGGTTTCCTGAGCTGTCCCTTAGATATGCTGCTACTACTGGATGACAATTGAGCACATTTCCTCACTCTGCTGTTGTCTTTACTTGCTCCACCTGTTTGTAATTGTAATTTTCTTTTTTATCTTAATGTGTTTTTTGTCTTTCCTCCAATAGAAAGTACATCTGGACCTGTTATTCTGTTTGTCTGTTTCTACTTCCTGTTCTCTCAAACCCAGGCGGGCAAAGCAGATGGCCACTCGTCTTGAGCCTGGTTCTGCTGGAGGTTTCTTCCTGTTAAAAGGGAGTTTTTCCTTTCCACTGTGCCAATGTGCTTGCTCAGGATGGGAGACTGCAACAACGTTAAAATTCAGTGCAATCTGCTGGCTTCCTTAGATTGATAACTTTTATTAATTGGCTTTTATCATTTATGTGAATGTTTTTGTACAGTGCCTTGAGGCGTACCATTATGTTGTGACTTGGCACTATAGAAATAAACTGAAATTAATTAAATTGAAATACAAATACCTGTATACACAGTACTCAATTCAACATGTTGCATGATAAAAACAAATGCCATGGCAATATCAGTGATGACAATGTGACATATTTATGTTCCGTAAAGTCCACAAGACATCAAGAGTTGATCAACATTATTTGTATGCTGATGCACACTGAGTCCAAAACCAAGAAAAAGCCAATGCATTTCACTGAATGCCTGCTCAGACCCAGCAGTAAAGACAACACCTGAACCAAATGATTGATTCAAACAGACCACAGTTACGTCAGTGTAAAGACCAAAATGTTGTAAGTCACGTTTGACTCGTTAGCAGGTGCTCCGTTAAGCCATGACCCTAATATAAGGGTTCGAACAGCTCGCTAGACCTTGGAAATAGTGGAGTCTCAAAAAAAAAAAAAAAAAAAAAAAATTTCCAGCTTGAGTACAAGTATGGTGCTTGAGGTTGGGTACTTGCTGATAATTAGTACCAATACAAGTGGTTAATGAGTTGGTACTTAAACATTACACAATGGCTTTAGAAATACAGTACATTTCTTTTATGAAGAAAAAGGAAAGGGCACTGTTGTCTTCACCTGTTTATCTTAAAATATCTCTAAACTAGTTATTTTTTACTTTTTGTCCTGGTTTACTTGCAAAGTAAAGGAGGAAATGATGTCACCAAGCAAATAGGTAGTATTGGTTGAAACTGGTATCAGGACACCATTGTCCAGAAGCCACTTCAGTGACATGAAAGTGGTTTTGGCTACAAGAGGACATACCACCAACAGAAACATACCATGATTTATAAAGTGGGCAAAAAGGGTCCATTGCTTCAATGTTATCATATCACTTCTGTGGTCGTTATATTTAATCAGTGATTTCCAGGGAAAGTGCCACCTGGAAAACTTTTAATCTTGCTCTTTCATTCCTCTGTTAATTTGAGCAGTATATTAATGTTCATTGCAAAATTTATTGAAATATCATGATGTAATTTTGAAGCCACAGTGCCCACCCCTGCATACAACATATGTGAACTTTTGCAAACAGACCTTTCACTTGTTTTTACACATCTATGTAAGATAGCAGAGGAATGCCAGGGCCACATTCTGCTAGTCATCGCAACGCTCTCTGATTGGCACAAGGAGGTCAGACTCATGGCCAACCATGAGACATCACAGAGCAGCGTACTGATGCAAGCGAGCCGACTGTAAACCTGTCGCTGGGAAACAAAGTCACGGTTGCTTACAGGACAGCCAGCAGAAAGCAAGCTGTTTTTTCCCACAGGCTGACGTGTAAATCCCCAGCCCAAACTTTACTCACGCTCTGCATGATTCTTAATGAAAAGCCCGAACAGCCTGCTGAAAACAAATCTGCCAGCTCTTTGTGTTTCTGCTATACGTTAATAGAAGCTGTGCTTGTAAAATAACTGTTTTGCTAAGGCTAGACATCATGTCATAGCAACAGAGAGAGAAAGAGGTTGTCCTGACCACTGTGAAAACTACAACATAATGCTCACTTTGTCATATATGCACACGTTTCTGACCAAATGTAACCTAAAAAAGATCATATTCATGTAATGACGATTTGTACCAGCTTCTAGTTGTGTCACGTGAAGAGCAACAATAAAGCAATGAATGTTTGGAACAAAAGCAAAAAGCCCTGTGGTTCAGATCCTAAACAGTTCATAAGAGAGTGAAATATTTCAAACTTACAAAATAGTGAAACAGTGCAGGAGCGGAGTAACTGTATCCACCCTGATGAAACGACACGACCAGTCTCAGAAAAAAAAAAAAAAGAGCCACAGTTTGACAATGATGGTGAAATAAACTTTTGCAGTTAAATAAAGTCTGGGAACCTTCTTGTAAAGAAGAAAGTACACGAGTAAAAGCTGAATTTGGAACATTTGTGTTTTATGGGCTCATCATGACTGAGGGTCTTTTTAGTTAAAGTGGATACTTCAGCGAGTGTGGATTTTACTGTGCACAGTAAGATTTAATATATATTAAAGTAGCAGCCAAAAAGCCACTTGATCGTCTTTAAACAGTCTGGAAAGAGTCTCACAAACCAGTAAAAGGAGTGCGTTGTTGAACATCTTCAAGTGTGGGACTGGCTCCTTTTTTATGGTTCAACAGAAAATAGGCAAAGTTGTATTTAAGAAAAAAATACATGCTAAGGCAATATCTTTAACTCATAAAAACTTTAAAATTAAATAAGAGTAAAAACATTTTAAAACGTGTTCATCTCATACCTGGACAAAACAGTTTCAAGTCACAGTAAAATTCACCAAAATGTATGGAACACCAAAATACTCTAAATTAAATAAAAAAACAAGCAATATGAAACAAGCTCATTATTATGAAAATGTTTCATTTTTATTATTTTATTTCATATTTATGTTTTCTATGATGGTTTATTTATTTCATAATGGAGTTTTTCATGATAGCTTATTTATTTCATAGTTACTCTTTTCAGCAGAGTAACTTCAGTTGTCAATCATCGTCAGTGAGTTGGACCTGCACGCCCACTGGCTGATCCTTCACATCCATTAGTTTTCCTGCTCACTGCAAAGGTACAGCTAGCATAGCAGCTAGCATAGCAGCTAGCATAGCAGCTAGCATAGCAGCTAGCATAGCAGCTAGTGGAGACTTGCTATGTCAACAGTCATGAAGGATGGCAGAGTTGCATGAACTTCGTTCAGCTCAGGTAACTTTAGCAGCTCAAAGAACTACTGTAAAATAGCAAGTCCTCCCGTGCACACTCCCGCGGCACTGATCAATTTTTTGCAGCTCATCACTTTTGGTCACGGCACCTGTACCTTCTGAGAACGTAATCCTCTCAGTTTGATCTGCTAAAGTTATCTGAGCTGAATGAAGTTCATGCAACTCTTCCATCCTTCATGACTGTTGACCTAGCAAGTCGCTGCTAGCTGCTATGCTAGCTGTACCAGTGAGCAGGCATTCAGGAAATCAAACGGATGTGAAGGATCAGCCAGTGGGCGTGACGGTCCAACCCACTGACGTTGATTGGCAGCTGAAGTCATTCTGATGAAAATAATAATAACGTCTTCACATATTCATCACTGTGTGTTTCCATACAATGGTGAAATTAGTCTCTGCATTTAGCCCATCCACCACCAGGTGGTGCAGTGGGCAGCTATTGGGGGCTGCCCAGGGGGCATTTTGGGGATGAGGTGTGCTGCCCAGAGACACCACAAGGTATGCAGTGACCGGGGATCGATCCTGGGACTTTTGGGTCCCAAGCTGTCTGTGTCAAAAATACACCCCCGCCTCTGGAATTTAATTTAGGTCTGAGTCCAGAAAGTCCCCCGATGAAGCTGGACACTTTAAATACTTCAGTACTGTGACACATCATTTTATATTGATGAGAACCTTACTGATTTAGAACTTGTATTTACAGCAACATTTTAATGGGATTAGCTTTGTTCAAAGAGAAACTCCCAGTCTCATATTCCTAAAATTAGTTCCACTAAACTAAACACATCAACACGACTAGCTGTTTTCAAGAGTGTAATCAGGATTATTCAGGTTGCAATAAAACAACACGAGTTGGACACTGACATATGTTTTACTAATGAGTGAAACGTTTAATGTGTTGTTCCCGTTAGCTTTGGCCAGATCAGATAAATGAGAGCCAGTAATCAAAAAGACACACTGAGGCAATGAATCTTATCACAGGAAGAGGAGGAAATGGCTCATGAAGGAGCGATAACACGTCATATAGCCTCATTCAAATACTGTACTGTATACTTATTAAAACAAGCTTTCGAGGCTGGATAGTAAGAAACACACAAAAAAAACCTCACCACAATACAACTTCACACATTTTAAAGATGTAATACTTTCTGTTTTAAACAAAACACCAGAACTACCTCAAAATTTAAAGGCTTTCAGCGATCTTCAGTTATTAAAGTTTAAATAATGAAAGTGATGCTAAAAACAGCAGATTTACTGCAGTTGAAAATAAAAGTGCCAATCAACAAGCACTGATGCATTCTCATTAGTTAATAAAAAAAACTTTGTGATGTATCTCATCACATAGCTATGAAATAAAATGGGCCAAAATGTGGAACAATAAGGTACATTTCACTGTGACTTTTGGTAAAGTATCTTGTGCATTATGTCCAAGACAAATTTCCCCTTGGGTAAAATAACGTAAATATCTATCTATCTTTCTTCTTCTTCTTTCGGCTTCTCCCTTCGTCAGGGGGTCACCACAGAGGTGTACATGTCTGTGATGGTGGGGAGGTTGACTCCAACACACTTCTGTGCAGCCTTCACCACTCTCTGCAATGCTTTTATTTCTGCAGCTGTGCAGCCTCCATGCCACACGTGGCACGTTCCCAATGAGGATGAATAGACACGGATGTCACACTTGAACTTCTCCTCTGCGGCCGCCCAGATCAGACGTGACAGCAGAGAACAGGCTGCAGGACCAGACGCTGGAATGCTAACCTGTCATTGTTTCTGAGCATTTAAACACAGCCTGGTGCGGAGTGGGAGGCGACAAAAGGTTCAAATCAAAGCCAACATTATAAACATGAAGGAGGAAAATGACTACCTGCAGCACAAAATGCCACCGTGGGTCTTTGTAATTGTCCCCTCTTGGCAACTTTTAATGACCGTTCTGTAGCGTAGGGCTACAGCTTAATGTCTTTTAATATTAGTCTTCATTCTTTTATGGAGTCCGCACTATGGTGTTAGAAGAAAGCCAAGGCTTGACATAAGCCGGTTTGAAAGATTTACCTCAAACCTTTTAAACTCATTTATCAAAGGGGCTGGATGCTGTGATTTAAATGTGCACAAAGGATAAACAAAAGCTCATTTTGCACTGACGTTTATTTAGCTGTACTTAAAACACAAATTTGTCAAAGTGCGACAGCCTCTTGGCAGAGCTTTGATTGGAATATGACCTATAGTGAGGAGGACATTATGTGCAGCTCAGCTGGAAATATAACAGTCTCCTGTCATCATTTCTCCCTTTTCACAAATGTCCCCATCTCAGAGTTCCACAATGATCCACCGTCGTCAAACAATAACGTTGCAATTACTGTAAATCATATAGTTTTGCCTCAACCACCACGAGGGAAGGTTTGAAGCTGAAATGTCTCTATATTTACGTCTTTATCACCATGAGGAGATGGCAACGAAAGCACATTTTTAGCCTAAATTTGTCTTCCATTGAAAAAAAAAATAAAATGCTGCCATACATAAGTGCTTCACATCTGGTTCCTATTGGGAAAACTATGCAGTTAACTCCTGTGTGCCAGTGGAGGTTGCAGAAAGTCACTGCTTTGAGAATTCAAGTAAAATTTTCTATTTTTTTTTTATTTTTATTTTTTGCCCTTTTTGGTATTTGTCGGTAATTGTTTAGATGGCAGAGGCGGAAAAACGGTGCTGGAGTAAGAAAATATTGAGCAAATCTTTGAAACTAGAAAGACAAAAAAAAAAAAAGCTCTTGACAGTTTGATCCTTCTGATCAACTTCAGACCTAAGGATGGGATGAATAATAAAAAATAAAAAAAAAAGACTTTTAAGGAATACAAAAACAACTTGTCTGATAAATAACCACATTTCAAAAACATGCGTAAATCAGTTTATCGTCAAAAGTAAAACCTTCAAGAAGCTGCAGTTACAAGCTCCAAGGTGGCTGTTTAGAATAAATAACGTTAAAAAGGATTGCTTTAAGATGCTTTTTATGGTTGGCTGAGATTTAGTGTTTTGTTGCTCTTCGACTAAACACAGCCATCAATCCATGGCACCTCGTTGCTCTAAACTTTTCCACGGCAGATCTGTGTGATTTGTTGTCGCCCCCGTCCCTCTCATCTTGCGATCCAAAGAAAGAGGGAATCCTTTTGAAATCTGAGCCCTGCACGTTTTAGTGCAGCACCGTCTCTTTTCTAACACCTGCTTTGTTTCAGGATTGTAGACTTACACACATTTTAGTCAATTATTTTAAGGATGCATGAAAAAAAATAATAAAAAAATGAAAACAAACATTTTTCATTCAGATCTCAGTGAGTTGGGCGATTCGATTTGTGAGCCCCAGAAGAGGATGTTGTGCTCTTAAGTCCACACAGAAATAACCATTCTGATGCAATAACATTAGAAAATATATAAATATTTCTTCACTGGCTGGCAGATTTAACAAATATTTCTCAAGTCGACTGTTCCAAAAAGCCAAGCTAACCACAAAGCTCAGAGGTGAATATGGAAAATTCCCTCTTGTTACACGATCCTGGAGGCACGTGCCTTTTGACGTGCAAACAGAAGAGCCTGAAGATGCTTTGACCTTGTTGTCAATGCTTGATGAGAGAATAAAATAAATGTGACATAATGCATTCCTTAGCTTAGCTAAGCCAATTTAGGTCCTTAGAAATGAGGGCTGCACATAAACTGAACTTTGTCTTAGTGTATTATTGCATTCCTTATTGTGCACAAGTAAAGAGCAGGCATGTCCGTATTAGGAGTTTGGAGGTATGAAAAATACCAGGGGTGGAAATAATGGATTACAAATACTCATGTTACTATGGATAAGTAGATTTTTTGGGGTACTTGTACTTTTATGAGTAAAAAATGGCCTTAGTATAATTTTTCTACACTTCTTTGTTGGTCAGATAAATGTGCTTTGAATGTAGCTACTATACAGTAAATTTAACTGAATGCCTTCTATTGACAACACAGTAAAACATCAATTGGTTAAAAAGTAATTAATACTCTGAGTAGTTTTGAGAAGAGTACTTTCTACTTTCACTTAAGTATTTTTATAACACCAGTATTTTTACTTGCAATTGAGTACAATTTAAGCAGTGTAACAGTACAGGTGGTCACCGACTTATGGCGCCATCGACTTACGGCATTACGGCCTTACGGCGCCGCCCCCAGTGACGTCATCACACCTTAGGTTGTCTTTTTTATGCAGCATTTTATGTTTTTTTCAATTTTTTTGAGGGTATTTTGTTAGCTAACTGCTTGGAAACACATTAAAACGGTGTTCT
>JARVLU010001073.1:9131833-9143394 GCA_031762415.1 Simpsonichthys santanae | reverse complement strand
GCGCTCCGACTTACGGCAAATCGAGTTACGAACGGGCCGTAGGAACGGATCTCGTTCGTAACTCGGGGACTGCCTGTGTTTGAGTACAAATTTTCAGTACTCGTTCCCCCTCTAGATAATACACAGGATCTTTGTTCAGAAGGCTCGAGCTGAACTTAATTTCTAAATCATATTTTCCACTTGGTTTCACCTGCAGTTCTTGTGGGTCCAGTCACTCTCACTGTGTGCTCACTCTTGCAGATTCCTAGGTTTTCCCAGGTGAGCTAATGTTGCTGACTCAACATAAGACAGCCTGACAATAAAGAACCAGACGAAGGTTCTACCGGATGCACAGTCAGCATTCTGGCACACTTGAGCAATATACAACCAAAACTGTAAGCAGTTGTTTGTAACTCATTCAGACTTGCAGCTTGTCGTGGCACCTTACTCTTGGATTAATGCCCAGGCAACTTTTTTTTTTTTCCCCATTCAATGCACAGACCATTATCCCTAAATATGAATGTTCAGCATGTTATTATAGGCAGGAGGTGGATGCTTCCCTTCATGTGTGCAGAGACCTTTCTTTGATATTACATGCTGTAAAATTACTCCTCAAACTTGCTGCACAAATTATCTTTTGCAATCACAGCAGATCAAAATCCCCCAGAGAAAATGAGTTTACGCGTGAGCGAGCATTGCGCGGGGTTCGGAAAATTCAGGAGGACCTGCCACAGATCCGTTCGGATGAACATCTCAGAAGTCATTTCCAGTACATGTAGTGGATTTTTCCCTTCCCCAATCATCTCTATGGCTACTAATAAACAGCGTTCTCGGCGCTCAGGACTATAAACCTTTAGTGGTGATGTTTAGCTCCTATTTTATCCTGGACAACCCTCACTGAGGACACAGCCCGGAGTTTTATTGGGGACGTCGTAGCAACATGAAAACTTGTTTGTTTTAAATTTACAGTTTAGCAGTAGAGCGTACTGTTGCGTACTTTAAATAATCAAACTGTAAATTTCCTCAGCGCAAAAGCCAAAGATCTTAAAATAGACGTGTTTGTGTGGTTTGACCTCTGCAGCATCCTTCTGAAGCATTTTCTTGTCATCAAAACATTGTGTCTTCTTTCTTTACTCTGCATGTTCGTTTCCTGCTTGGGCAATGACCCCTTCCACCAGCATGGGGTTGATAACAACGTCTAAGACATTATGCATTCACACTGAGCTTCTTCCTGTTACCCCAAACAGAGCCAGCTCTGGGACTTCTCAAAACGACGGTCTCTCACACACACACATGCACGCGCACACACAAACGAACACAGTCACAATGAAAAACAGGCTTATTATGTCTAAACACACAGATACCGTCCCATAGAAAGACCACATCATGGAGACAGAGGCACTTGCAGACAGTTGTAGAGGTGGTCAAACATTGCAAGCACATACACACACACCTGCACATGTGCACATTCTTGTAAACATACTTTTAGGGGACTTTGCATTGACTTCAATAGCCTACAATTCACAACTTAAGTCCTAAACTAAACCCCTGACCCCCCAACAAGACTTCTTATGTGGACCTGGCTTTGGCCCCCATAAAGAGCAGTTGGTCCCACAATGCATGATTTTTTTTGTAAAATTGGTCTCTACAAGATAATCTGAAACAATAAACATAAGCACATACGTGCGTGGATGGTACACACATGGCAGAGGGATCAAACAAAAAATAAACAGCGGTCAAACTGAGACAGTTGAGTGACTTGTGCACTGAAAGCACACACAGACACACACATACACACACAGAGTCTCTTTGTGGGGACTTCCTGTCGAGTGTATTTACTTTTTATAGAAATGATCCCTGGGCCTTTTGGTTGCTAAGATGACAGCGCTGATAAGATCAAACGATCTGATGGATTTAGGAAACAAGTTTTAAACAAAGTGGTAAAATCTTGGCAACAACAAATAAAAGATGATGCATGGATGATTAATTGAAACCAGACTTGAGAGCCTTCAGCCCACAGGGTGAAAGCTTGGCCTATTTAAGCGTCACCGTAATCAGTGGATGGAGAGATTTAAACGGAAAGAATAAAAATCTGTTTTCGCTTATAGTCTTCTAGAGATATTTAATTTTAACATTTTGCCTACTGATGCAAAAAAGCAGGAATAATCCAGGAATAGATCTCATACGACCTAGTTTTGTAAAGCAGAGATGCAGCACGGTGGCACAGTTGGTTGAGCTGCTGCTTCTCGGCGAGCAGGTCGCTCAGGTTCAAATCCTGGTCCGGGGACCTTTCTGGGTGGAGTCTCTCCGTGCATGCGTTTGTTTTCTCCTGGTACTCAAGTTTCCTCCCATAGACCAAAAACATATATGTTGGACTGATTGGTAACTCTAAATTGTCCCTAGGTGTGAGTGAGAGAGCGATTGTTTGTCTCTATGTGTCCCTGTGATGGACTTGCGACCTGTCCAAGGTGACCCCCGCCTCTCGCACAGTGACTGCTGGACATGGGCAACAGTGACCCTAGTGACCCAAAACAGGAAGAGGTGGGTAAAGATAAAGGATGGGTGGAGATGGAGCATCTCTTTTTCTTGTTTTGCTCTGCTTTGACCTTCAAAGACTTTGACTACTGGTAAATAACGTTCACCTTGGAAGTCATTACAGCACATTTCCCGCTATAGCTAACCAAATGCACACTGGTGAATTTGCACAGTTTTTGAATTTATATAAATGTGAAAACAATGGTGACGTTTAGTGACCTAAAATGTTGCGCACCCTCACCATTACGCCAAGGGAACGTCTCGACTCTGAATGCATCACTGAGGCTTCAGTGAACTCCCTTCAAAGGTGTCCATAAATCATGCTGCCGTCCCCCCGTCACTATCCCACCTAGCTTCTTCTCTTCTACCCTTTGCATTAGCAGATGGTATTTATCATTTGTGTTTTTGAGCTGCTGTATCCATAGAGCGAGCCAAAATAGGAAATGCAGGGAAGTTTATTTGTGCAGTGACCTCTCAGAGAGCATGTCATGCTGAAGCAGAATTAACAGAGGAGAGATATAAACAAGTGCTGCCCTGAAACCAACTGGTTTTAAAATCTCTACTTATTTGATAAACAACAAATCCCTAGAATATTTAGTTTGAGTTTATTTTAGTCCAAAAAAAAAAGCTGCAAGTTCAGAGATCCTACAGCTAGTTTTGTTGACTTTGCCCGAGGAGAGCTGCAATCCGTCAGGCCCTTATCTTAGCGTCACATGCTGGGATCTCTTTATCATGCACCCATGCAAAACACCATTCATCTTCCCAACCTAATTCATTACCGGCGATAAAATGCAAAGCACCAGCTGCCGTTGTTAAACGGAGAGACAACGTGAAAACAGGTGCTTTGGTAAATACTGATAGCGTAGCTGAACTGCGCTGCTTCCCAATGCCGAGCTGTCTATCTCCTTCAGTCTTCCACAACTCTCATCTTACCTTGTTCCACTTTTCTCCTGCTCCTTTTCTTCTATTTAGGGGAATTGTGGATATGAGGTATTTGGTGGGCAGTGCCTGAGCACAAAACAGACACAAACAAAGAGTCTCTGAGGTCACAAGGTTCTCATAGTGAATTTATAAACTCTTCAGTCAAATGAAGTGTAATTGTCTGCACAGCATGGGTTAGTAAGTTTATGTTTTTTGGACTGGATGAATCAAGTGGTACAAAGTACAGTTATAAACTTCTGAGCCATGACACAAGACGCAATGAGAGCAACGATCATCCCATCTCATAATGTAGAGCGTATCCCTTCCTCTCTTTTCCAGCAGTCATTAAACCTTAGTTTCCATTCACCAGCGTTAAGAAAGCAAGCAATGGGATGAGGAGGGGGGAGGGGGGAGGTCTTGGGGGTGTGGGGTTGGTGGGTGTTTAGGGGGGCTTGAATACTTCCACGGTGAAGTAATGGTTCTTGTGTCACTGGCCCTCAGCAATGCTTTGCTCACCGTCTGGCCTGTATTTTACCCATTGATCTAATTTCCATCGCCAGAATTGGATGTGGCTCTGTTTGAAGCTGAACGCTCGGGCCCATTAAAGCACGGACAGGATTGCAAACGCATGGTGGACCTTGGGACAGGTAGAAAAGGAACAACAGAGAGATGTTTACCAGACTCGCAAGAGGACTGGAGTAAACAGTACATATAGTTTCAGTGGCATTCAGTTCAGTAGAAAAACGTCTAGCTTTGTGTAAACCATGGATGAGATGGATAAATGATACCTGCACACAAAAAACCATGACTTTACACACTAAAGAACAAAGAGTGGCAATTATGTGAATATATTGGACACATTCTTTTAGCGGATGTGTCTGAAATCAGAAAAGAGAAGCTAAAAGACAATAACATTTAAAGTAAAAACATTTTCATGTGGAAAGTCTGACGATGATTTGTGGTACTTTTTTCATTTGATTTTTTAATAGTTATTTAACTTTTGATGCTGTAAAAATTCTGCAGCTTTGCATCAGTCATGCATAAAGGTGTCTGTTTTGATGGTTTTGGAAAATCTAGAAAATGCGACTTTTAAAATTAGGACGAGAAATAGGAAACTTCTCTGTTTTTCTGGTACAGGAGAGTTGGCTCTTGGTCTGTTTAAGACTTCCAAAGGTCGTTTAAGAAAACAGCTAACAGACCCAGGTCCATCGGTGCAGCTTTACCTCTCACATGATCATCTCTGCACAAGGTTGTTCGGACCAATATATGTTGAAGTACTGTAGATAAAGCAGGGGATGTTCATCTTCTTTCTGTACTGATTTACTGTTTGTTCTCTTGTTTATAATGTGATCGTCTCCTTTTTCCTTTTTTCGTTCAGGGAATATTTGGCTTTGATCTTGAAGAGCTAATCACTTTCTTTAAGTTTTTCCACTCATCAGTTTTTGGATTTGATTCGAGAAGTGAAATCACCAGATAAAACAAATATCTGTTTCTTTACTTCTCCATTGAGACTCAAATTTTACAATCTCTCATCTTGTTTGCTTTTGCTTTCATTATTATTTAGATGTTTTAGCTGACGTGCAAACAACGTCATTGCATGCACATGACTTAACATTTATGGCTAAAAATCCCATTTGAAAGAAAAAAAAAAGGATTATGCAGAGAATTTAAACATGAGTAAAATCTAACAAAGGAAAGCAGTCAGACACACACAAATAAATTTATACACAGAGTTATAATCATAAAAACTATAAAATTAATTACAGGTACCCCATGATAAAATCAATCTTCTTACATCTTCATACTCATTAAAATATGGATTTTAATTTCTTTACTAAAATATTAACTTCCTATGACCCGAACTCTTGCAAATGTTCATTCATTCAAGTTTATTTGATCAAGGACAGCACAATAGACAATGTTACATGTTAAGAACGAAGCAACCGTTGTCATGTACAAAGGTTTTCTAGCCACAGGCAAATCTGCAAACCCAGTCCTTGGTTGGACTTTTATATAAAAACAGCTAAAATAAGATTAAAATTTAATTAAGATTAAACAGTTCCCTCACACACACGCCTGCTCCTCTGTCCCCATGGGGTTCAGTGTTCACAGATTTGGTTTTGTTTCAACCTTTTTTTCACCTGGGAATTAAAAATTCTAAGATCAGTCAATGTTTTATTGCTCATGGTAAACTGTTCCAGATATGAGGACCTTTAAATGTATATACCAGGTCCTCTTAACAGCGTACATTTTTTTAATTTTATTATGATTTTATGTCTATTACCATGGCTTTTGAACATTATTATAGTTTTTGTTAATCTTATTTATGTATATATTGTTTTGTTTTTTTACATTTAGGAATTTTTTGTGTGAATCATTTTATCTGTTGTTGCTGTTACACTTGAATTTCCCGTCTGTGGGACAATAAAGGCTGATTCTATTCTATTCTATTCTATTCTATTCTATTCTATTAATTCTGCCTTGATAAAAATGTGTAACATTTGTTTTTTTTTTTCTTCTAAAATAGATAAGCTCCATCTCTGCAGTCAATCTGGCTTATGATATGGGGGAATGGTGGCGCAGAGGTTAGAGAAGATGGTCCTGTGACTGGAAAGTCACAGATTCAACTCCCGGTACCATTAACATCAAAATGTGGGTGGTAAAGGTGAAACACCCCCACCTGTCACCATCTTCATTTGCCCCACTCTAGGCCCCTAAGCCAGGCCCTCAACCCCCACCATCTGCTCCCATCAAACAGGTCTCGCTTGAAAATGAGTTCTCGTGAATCAACGAGACTGGGTAATTAAAAAAAAAAATCCAAAACAGATACATGAATAGCAATATTTAATATTAACACTTCATTCACAATGAATGAAACGCATTTACAAATATTATGGCTAACTACATGAGAGCAAATGCACACCTGAAATATAATTTACGACACGCTAACACGTTTTATTGTCACAAATAAAAAAGATTAAGCTGAACACACACCCACACACACACACACACACACACAAATCCAGTTTCAATTATGTCAGCAATAAAATAAATAAATAAATAAATAAATAAAAAAACGCACCTGGTTACTTTACTTTTACCTCATTTTAAAATCTGAACAGAATGTGTATATTTATTGATGCTTTATGAGGATTGAAGCAATGTGAGCTTTGTCAATTCATGCATCCATTTATGTTGTAATTTTGGTAACTGTGGTGGTAGTTAAAGAAAACCATCACACAATAAAACTACAAAACAAAAGAAGTTCAGCAAACGTGTACATAATGTCCAAATTTGGGCAAAAAATAGATTCAACCAATGCGTTTGAGCTTGTTTATACCTTTAATATAAAAAAAGGAGGCATTTTGGGGGGAATTACATTTTTAAAGGGATATTTGAGTTTTTAAAACTTCTGCAGCATCAATGTTACACTAATGATGAATTTAAAAATAGAACAAAAGCAATTTAAAGTAATTACACTTGAAGTGCATGTAATGATGCCTCATAAATAACAGGAGTGCAGATTAATAGAAAAAGATGTGAAAAATGGCTACAAGGCTGAGCTAAAAACTGTTTTCTATTAAAAGCTTGGTAGTCTATAGATGCCTAAACTGGATTTAACAGCATATGTATGTGACTCTAATATTTTGACCTGTTTTTTATTTATTTATTTTACTCAAGAAGCCACAAAAAAGCATCTCTCTGCAGCTCGTCCCTTTCATACCTTGCCGTGATCTCCTCATGGAGGAGCTGACGTCCTTTTATAGACACGCCAAGGACACTTTCTGCCATTTATGGCTCCACCGAGGTTCTGCACGAGGGCAGGTCAGCATCCAAGGTAAGAGAAGACAGGGAGGCAAAGAGGACCAGCAAACATCCTGTCCACTTCCTACTCCTTCTCAGATAATGCGACAGCTTTAAAACAGAGCGCCAAAGCGCGTGCCTCGGCGATGCCAAGTGCGCTCTCGGCCTGCGTGTTTTTAAAAAGCACACGACTGTCACACACAGTTCAATTAAATAACAGGCGTAAATCCACACCTCAGTGTATCTAGCAAGTCTGGCTTGTCTCAGCCTGTCTCCGCTGTGGAAACTATTGTCTCTCCCACACAGAGACGAAAGTGAGAGGCTGAGCCACAGCTTGCAAGTGTTCATGCTTGTACTCATTAGCAAAAGTCATAAAAAAACAGATGATGGAGAGCGATAAGGAAAGATGTTCTGGGTAAGGAGTCACATTCTTTATCACTTTGTTAGTTTCATCACGCAACAGAGCAGGGATTTTTACAGTGTTTACTGCCGGCGTTGACGGGGAATGCTCCCTCCAACAGCTGCATACCAAATAAACACTGTCGTGCTTCTCACAAACAGGCTAATACACTTCTAATCCTCACAGTGGTTCCTTCCTGGAAGACAGCTGGGCAACACAGAATGCACTCATGCACATTCAGATAAAAAAAAAAAAAAAAAGTGAGCGACCTAATCACTCAAAAAGTGTTTGACGGCACTTCCTCTGATGTAACGTCCTGGTCTGCGTTCATTCGTTGCACATGTGGGATCCAGCAGACGTGTTTTTGGAAGCCAGCTGAGTTTGGCGTAGAGGCAAACTGAAGTTGCAAACCATTTACAACTCAACTGGAGCAGCATGGGGTGCAGGTGTGGATACAAATGGAACAAACACTGCATACATACACAAAGCCGATGTTTAATTGTGCTCCGCAAGCGTGTTGTGGCAGATAAATGCCTTGTTAACAGCCAACCCTCTGCAGGAGTTATGGTGGCATTTTGAGCTTAAGGCATTGTTGCCTTATTTGATACCCGCTGTGAACGACTGTTTGGTTAAAGACTGCTTGCTCTCAAATTATTGCCTAAATAAGTCAACGAACAGGGAGATCCAATGGCAAAGATGACATCATCGCTTCCAAACAAAAATATTTTGTCCACTTTTTGTGGATCAACAGTTACAGCTATATTACAACTGCTATTTACCAAGTGGTATTTCAGAAATATGTTGGTGTGTAGGGGGTAACAACCTCAAAAATGTGGCATGACATTCTCAACAAACCCTGCAATGAGTTAAGCATACAGCAATTTTAATAGTGACATAATTTGAACAGAAGCCACGATAATTACAGGTCAGAAGAGCAGAGCTTCCCTTAATAGCAAAATAATCCAGTAGAATGTTTATCTTCTGTGCCACATAGAAAGATGTGGTGTCACGTCACAAAGTATAGGCCTTGGTTTCCACTTTGTCATCTTTCTCGGCCGAGCGGAGACGTATCGAGATGGAATAACATCTTCTTTTACCTTGTGCTTCGGAGAAAATCACCTCACTGAACCTTCTCCTCAAAGGCCTCCATTACCCATAGGTTATCCTATGATTAGCCACATCCCAACATAACCATTACATTTATTAATATGTTTTACATATTACATTAAAACCGCTACAATTTGTTGACTTTGGAAATTTGTTTTTCCACAGAATCCTCTTTTCATGTGACTTGCAAAGCTTATGTACATTTTTCCACATATTGCCTCATGTTGGTAAAAGGGTGTTAAAAAATTAATTTGTTCATTCAGCCTTTATTTATACAGGCTAATCCCATTGAGCCTCTGGGACTCATTTAAGAGAGACCTGATTAAGAAGTATTAGTAATGTAATATAAATTATTTGTGCAAATCTGGGGGGAAAGGTGGATGAGAGGTTAGAGAAGGTGGGCCTGTGATTGTAAGGTCGTAGCCGAAAGAAGAAAATAAAACTGACATTGTGCAAATCTAAAGGGATTTGGACACTTTCAGGTGCGTTTAGCTCCACCCTGAGCAGAGATATGGAAATAAAAACAGGTCGAACTGGGATCTTGTTCCTGAGAACAAACCAACGCCAGTTAGACCCATGATGGAAGAGTCTGTAACCGCTGCAAGTTTGCATAACATTCCTGTCAATAGGTCTCGTTAATTTTTTACGCGGCTGAGACCTCGGTTACGTCGCCCTGCCCTCCTCCCCTCAGGCGAGGGTGCAGGAGAACAGTCACGCCTGAATCACACATTTCTTCAATGCGAGGCGCAACGGGATGACGCAGCGGCGAATCGACGGGATCCCTGCACCCAAACAACATCTGTTGCATGTGGAGAGACACTGATAAGGCGCATGCTCCGTGGATTTGGCTTGCAGCGAATGCATCAGACAGATGTGAGGTGGGGTAGACACAGTGAGGCGTGGAGGGAGGCAAAACAGCCCTATTCTTTCTTGGCATGTAATTAGTCTGTATTAAACTGTGTAGTTGTGAGGCATCTACAGTTCTGTGCTCACTATTTGGTATTTCCTCTAAAACAGTGTTTCCTTTGAGTGCAGCAGGTAAGTACTGGGTAAAGGCCTGTAATTGTATCTCTAGAGGAACATAATTACCCTATTAGCTGGGAGTCAGTTAGTTTTCACACTATTTGACTGACTACATAAAGTTTGTGTGATCCAAAGTTGAACGGGACTGAACGCTGAACAGCAAAGTGAGGCAGCATGGGTTGTGGAGAAGGGGGACAGTATATCCCACAGGGGGGAATCAGGTTTCAGGCGTTTACCAACAAAGCATCCATGGAGGAAGTCTTGCGACCCTCACAATAACACCGCAGCACCTGGCCTAGCCCCCCCACACAGGAAATCTGAGGTCACTTCCCCCCTTTCAGGGAATGCAGACACACTACTGCTTCCAGACACGTGCCCCCCACATCCTACCGAGGAGGAAACTGGCTGGACGGCAGCCTACAGAAGAAAATGCCAAAATTACACATTTATATTTTTAGTTCACCTACTTTTATTCTGTTCGCACTGCAGCCTGGTGAAAACAGCTGAAAGTTCATTTGACATTCTGAGTGGAGTTACAGAAATCATCCCTTCAGCCCATCGTGCTGCAAAGACTGGGATTGATCAGGGAGACGCCCACATTGTTTAAACTTTTACGACACAGGCCTTGACAAACTGCATTTGAAACAAGTCTAAGCAGCTTCCTAATCTGTGATCAGACTTCACTAATATGATTATGAAGACCTCCTGTTGGAGAGCAGCCTCGGGGAGGGTTTGTAGCGCAAAGTAATAACTCAAGCAACCAAACTTGCCCGTTCCCCCCTCCACATACCACTTAAAAACAGACACGTCAAACGAGAGCTGCTTCAACACAAATCCAAAGTCTGCTCCTGAACCACCTGCAAACACTTGACCGCCGAACTCTCCACCATTATTGTTGGCCCGGTTTCAAACGGTGCCAGCACATAAAACCAGCCACAACCAGTCCGGCTGCAAGTCCCACTGCAGTTTAGAACTGGCCTGGCTCCAGCTGCCACGCGGGGCTAACCTTTGGAAAACACTTGAGACCTCCGAGGAATGTGACCATGGTCAATGAAACGAAGAGGAGGAGGAAGAAGGGAAAAAAAAGCAAACAAATACATTATAGAGCCCGTGGGTTCTGTCAGGGCAAACTTCCCAGCTGCTAAATGGGACAGAATGACAAGCTTTCTGGCTGCCGGGGCTTTATTTCTGCTTGTTCCAGAGACAAAGAGTTTGTGTAAAAATAATGTGACAGTGGTGAGAGTGCAGCAGGATTGCTCAAAGGCCTCCAGGCTGTAAATTCTGAAGCTTCACGCAAAAAAAAAGAAAAAAAAAAAAAAGAAAAGGGCAGGAGCAACTTCAGCAGTGTCTTCAAGTTCGTGTATACGTTATTCCAACACAACAAGGTTGTGAAACTTCAATGACATAAATAAAATAAAGAATAATTAAGTAATTTTCATTTTAACCATGTATCATGTGAGCAGATAACATTGTAGAATTTATAAAGAAATGTCCTGCAGCTGTACAGGTCCATTTACCAGTACTGTTTTGACTTACCATATTTTTCGGACTATAAGGTGCATTGGATTATAAGGTGCATTAAGTGAAATAAAACTGTCAGATAAGTCAAATTTTATTCAACTCATTCACAACAACCACATAAAATTGGTCCGAGGTCAGTAAGCACAACATAATGTGCACCTGATTTATTTATTATTATTTTTTTTTTCATTTAGCCTTTATTTATCCAGGTTAGTCTCATTAAGCCACGAGAACTCATTTTCAAGAGAGACCTGTTAGGGAGCAGATGGTG